>MU403188.1:0-115942 GCA_022695765.1 Annulohypoxylon moriforme
TTTTTATTTTAATATTAAATATAAATATTTATTAATTAATTATTTTATTTTATATTTTTTTAATTTTAAAATTAATAAAAAATATAAAATAACCCTTATTAAATAAATATGTAATAATAAAAAATTAATTATTACTTATTAATTACATAAAAAAAACTAATTTAATGGGATGGCGGATATTACAGTTATCGCCCAAGGTACGGAGACCTGGTACTAGGTACCACCCTTGATCCATGGATACACCAGATCTCTAACTTTGTTGCAAGGCAAGGGTCATACATTAGCCCTGGAAATTCAACGCCACTTACTTTTCTAGGCTGGAATGTGGTATAAGTAAAGCACTACTTCGAGGTCATAACATTATGTAGGTATATATACTTGCCTGATTAAAAATTAAAACACTAAAATTAAAGGCATCTATCGAATAACGAAACTTATTTTATTTATTGTGACCTAAGTAAGGACATGGATGTTTACTTACGGTTGGCACCGGTTTGACCGCGTAGTTCAGCGATGCGGTTTATGAGTTTAGAGTGCTCCTGTATAAGCTGACTATCATTCAGCGCTTCCTGATTTACTAAAGGAAGATCCCATTGGAAAAACCCATAATTGAAGTATATCTTAGCAAATTTACTCGTGTTAAGAACTTGCCGTGCTTCAGTGATCTCATTATAAAGGGATGACCACTCTGCGGGGCTAACAACGCTGGGATTGGCCCCTGCGTTGAGTAATAATTCTACCCCAGACAAGAATCGAGCCTCGACTACAGCGCCAAGGATTGTCCACCCGTCTTGAGCTCCATGGACATTTTGCCACGCGGGTATTGCTGGTATGAGTGCATCGAGAGAATTTCTTGCAACCCAATGTTTAGAGATGATAGCCTCGAAAGCTCCAACATTACGATATTCAATGGCCGTTCGTAACCAGAGAGCTGCATTGCATCCCCCCTCAATGAGGAATAAGGCGTTGCGAAATGACGACTTACCTGCACGGAATGTTCGTAGCGCACAGTGGTTTATATAGTCGTCCCTCTCCTCCTCATACAGCTGTCTTCCCTCTACCCTATCTAAGATCGGTGGCTGACGAAGGAAGGTTATCAATTCTCGAAAGTAGGCATAGTTAGCATCGGATCTTGATGCAAAGTCCATTATATCGCTGTTTCTTAAGAATCTCCTCATCCACTCCAGCGCTGTCTCGCGGCCGTTTAATTGTCATTTAATAAAATTTGAAATCATGCATGCATTATCTGCGTGTGTCTGCTTAAGAGCTGATGCGATAGGATTTACACCTAAGCTAGCCGGATTGGGAGGGATCGGGAAGATATTGTACTTAGTCGATAGATCGAGTATTTCCCGGACGATAGGGCTAGATTCCATTGCCTTAGCGGCCTGATAGAGTATTCTCTCCAGGCCGCGCTCAAATAAGCGACGCCGATGGGTATCTGAAGGGGGTGCGTTGAGGATTCGGTTCAATGCGGCGGAAACGTACTTATTCATACCCGATTTCAACGCTGTTTTAAAACTAGGGACAACATGACAGTCATCGTTAAGGGGCGCTGGAAACTTTCCGGCCGCGACAAATATCAGAGCAGCACTTTCGATGTTCTTCTGCAACTGAGATCCGGCCTCCGCGCGAGAAAAGCACTCTATGGCGTACTCACTCGCAGCTAAGCAAGGTGACTGGAAAAGGTTTGGATCGCATGGGTCAGGGTGAGCAGAACCCGACAATCTGCAATCGCCAGTTAATGTAGAATGTTCTTGGGTATATCTTGTCGCCGGGTTGGAGTTTGGGCTTGAGAGCAACGTCCGTACGGCATCTGCTCGGCCTACTCTGACTGCAGTATGAAGCGGAGGCTCAAGCGTCTGGATAATTGGGTAAACACCGTTGACTGCATCGGGGAATGCATTCTCTAATCCTTCCATAAACCTGTGAAGTAGCCATTCTTCCGTATCCTCTGATTCAATAGCTGCGATGAGCAAGGGAATGGGAAATGGACCTGTGCTCGCTAGATTCTGCCGGAAAGCTACTTGCCTCATTCCATCACGAACAGCCACATCAAATCCGGGCGTGAAGTAACGATCCGGGTAAGCAACAATACTCTGGATTATCAACTTGGGGTCCTGTTCGAACAGGCTGTCGTTTACTTCAAATACGGGTGCCGACATCTTGCTTATGATCGAATGATTAACCAATTAAGAAGGGGTACACTGATGATGTCCAAGAACTGATAATGGAACTCTGAAGATAGATTTCGAGTATCCGTATACCAGGGAAAAGCGTGAACCTTTGGAGAGATCTGATGATCAAACCCATAAAATATATCTGAAAAAACAGCATTTGTTGTTCCGACAATTGGGCTGTTATCAGATCTCAACATCTTTGTTCGCGTTTCTTCTCAAGTACTTAGGTACCTGTCGTAAGAGAAATGACGTCAAATTATCAACGCTACTCCGTTTGTACCTGCGGACCCTTATTTGTAAATACCCGCAGAAGCAATCTCAAGAAGTGGCTTGCTCCTACCTTATAGGAGTATCCAATCCCGTGATACCAACTTGCAAATGGCAAGTACGGTCTGGTCGAGCACTGTGCATGAATTGTGTCTCGGAAGGGTATTCGTCCTAACCTTTTTCTAAGGAAAAAAAGAAAAAAAAAAGCCACGCTCACTATATTTGAACCACCGCACCTCGTAGAAAACGAGGTGTTCATCCCAAGCGCGGGGTTGTTGCGGATGTCCAATTTAATTAGGAACTACGCTAAGACGCGCGACGCCATCGAGTTCAATAGTGAATCCGTCAATGTCCATGTAATCTGCGACCGTTGCTTTTCCCGTGCGACTTTCTTCCAACGAAGAAGTGATAAGAGGGCGACGCTGGCAATGCTGATTATTGAAAGAATGAGCAAGGATGTGGTAGCTTATGTACTGATCAAAAGTAGAATGAGTGTATCTTGAGCGGCGCCACAAAGCTCATGTCTCACCTATTAGTATATAATTACGTAGTTCAGCCATTGAGCTTAAGATGTATCGGTTTGCATCGTCCTTAGATCTGTAGTGGTTATTTTGACTTGGCAATGCCCTCTTAGGTAAGCCAGCTGTATAGTATTGCGCGATCTGGGAGATAGTGATCGTGATCGTACCTAGAGCAACCCCTGGCATATTGGATAGAGCAACAGCAACAATAATTCGATTGTATTAGCTCGTAAAATGCTGTGCTCTTTAGCGAATCAATTGGGATGGGATATTACTTATAGTGTACTACGTCGGATGCTGGGCGAATGATTTTGAATAGATTAGCATTATGTGCTATGCCGGGGGCATGACGTGCTTGCAGCTTCAGCCCGCTGAGGCTTCTTCACCCACCCTCAAGATACCATATTGCGGCGCCACCAATTGCCTATCTGAGTCAAAAGATTGTACCACACACCCCCGATCTTGCCTTTTTCTTCTGTTCTGATCTCAACTGGGTAATTGGGTTGTGTCCCAAGATTTTACCGCCATATCACCAGAAGCATCACAATGACAGCTCATCCTGGATCTAAATTGACGATCAATGAGACTACTAGGCTCTTGCAGAGAGATGCATACAGTACCGACTCAGGTGACGAGACTTCTAGTCAATCGTCTGACAATAGTGGTAGTAATAGTTCTGTCGACAACCGTTCTCCGGTGACGGCTTATGGAACTCTTGCGAAACCCGATGAGGAGGCGCAACGCGAACCAGGGGCCATCCCAGGCGAACCAGCGCAACAAATCTATAGCAATGGCTTCATTGCTAAAGTTGTGATTGCTTTACTTGTTGGTAAGTTAGGGATTTCCAGAGCGAGCGTACATCCCAGCATATCCGGACTGCTAACATATCTTTCAGGGGTATTCGCTTCAAGCGCAGACGGTTCATTAGTGATCGCAACACATCCTATCATAGCATCAGAATTCAATGACCTTGAGAACTCTAGCTGGCTATTTATCAGCTTCCTTCTTGCCGGAGCTGCAACACAATCTCTTGTAGGTGAACCTTTTAAACACTGTGGAGGCGACTGAGTGTCTTACAACGAGAGCGCAGTACGGAAAGCTAAGCGATATATATGGCCGCAAGTCTGTCTTGCTGGTCGCGTATGCACTTTTCGCTATCGGATCGTAAGTTGGTTCATTGATACTGCTATGATGACTGAGTCTGGCTTGCTGACTTTCCCTAGTGCTCTGATGTAAGACTATCAATATGAACACTAGACTTTGGACTAAATACTTATGAAACATTTCTGAATAGTGGCGTTGGACAGTCAATGTGGCAAGTTATAGTTGGCCGCGTAATATCGGGCTCTGGAGGTGCCGGATTAATGTCCTTGGCCGCAGTAATCATTACTGGTGAGTCCATTGAGACGTCAACGTTGGATGCTATTTGATGTGGAATCTAACAGCGTTTCAGACCTAGCACCTTTGAGAGATGTCGCTTCATGGCAAAGTTATCTTAACGTTGTTGCTACTGTCGGCCGAAGCTTGGGTGGGCCTGTGGGAGGGTTTCTTGCTGACACGATAGGATGGAGATGGTATGTTTATGGAATTATACGATTGATAAGTACGAAGAACTGATTATGGCGATGATAAGGTCATTCTTCGGACAGACACCGATATTCATATTCGCTATGATCCTTTGCGCACTGGTACTTCCGAACCTAACGACAAGACAGGGCCAGGTCGATGTCGAATCAACTAGAGGTCGATTGGCTAGGATCGATTTCCTCGGTGCAATATTCCTCGGTAGCGGACTTCTCGCCATCCTTTTACCACTGAGGATAGCTGGGCAACAGGTGCCATGGACAAGCCCTATCATTCCATCGCTTTTCGCAGCAGGAGCTGTTTTGCTGACGCTATTCATCGTAACGGAGATGCGCTGGGCGAAGGAACCTATACTTCCACTTAGGTTGCTAAGAAACAGAGATGTGGTTTTTAGTTACCTTATCATGGCTTGCCAGACAGCTGCCCAAGTTGGAGTATGCTTCCTAAATTTGGACACTTTGAAGCGATAGTTACTCACATAATTCTTAATAGATGATGGTCTCCGTCCCACTTTACTTCCAAGTTACACAAAGGTCATCAAGCACTGTAGCTGGGGCTCATCTCATGCCAGCTGTTATTGGCAATACCGTTGGCGGTCTTTTAACAGGGGCTTGGATCCGAAGGTCAGTAGCTTCTCTCAAGTTTGGGGCCGACCCAGGCCCACTGATCAATACTAACGCGATGCGATCACATAAAGAACTGGCTACTTCAAAGCACCGCTCGTGTTTGCGGGGTCGATCTCCTTCGTTTGCTATGCGTTGATGATACTTAGGTGGAGGGGCGAAACCAATTGGGCTGAATCCTTATACATTTTTCCCGGGTGAGTGTGATCCGCCGTACGCAGGTACATATGTACCTATAGCGGTCACTGTGCTTACAGCAGCATGATAGCGGATTCGGTACTGGTATGTCTCTAAATGCAGTGTTCGTTGCTCTCCAAGCGGCAATAAACCCCATGGATAGAGCGGTGGCAGCATCGGGCTTATATCTGTCCATACCTATTGGGTCGATTTTGGGCATGGCTGGCTGCAACGCAGTAATGCAGGGGATAATGCCCGTGGATTTGGCGTCGAGATTACGTGATCTTCACATAGAAGGGATTGAAGCAGAGAAGGTAGCTGACCTAATCCACCTCATTAAGTCCTTCAATAGTAATAACCCTTATACTGACTGCATATAAAGATCATTAAGCAAGCTACTGCGCGGGTTGACTATCTCGACGAGGCACCGAAGAAGATAGCCCAAGCAGTTGTGCGGGCATACGTGCGCGGACTTGAGTTCAGTCACGGTAAGAATCTTATCAACTAATAATATGGATATCTCAGCGTGTTCGATGACTAATTGCAATTAGGTGTATCACTGTTATGTTCGGTGTTGGCCATAACTGCTGCTTTATTGATGAGGAATAGAAAATTAGGTGGTTGACGAATGTAGAAGTAAAATTTATGTGTATTAATGTTGCTCAGGGGTTCAGCTATGCATGAATGGCGTCATTTTTGAGCTTGGACCAATCAATAGAATGGAAACAGTAAACTGCTCAGGTGAATTTGGAAAGGCGTCTCCCGTCTAAGTACACAGCCACACATATGATCGTACAGCCACAATATGTGGAGTCTTTCCATTCGTTCAGCACCTGAGCCGTTCAGCTAAAACCAAATATCCCCACTGATCTCCGGTTTCCATCATCGGGACCATTGCAAGAACCCTTCGCAAATCATCTGTATTATCACATAATCATTGTGAACTTATTTAACCTGAAATGTAATACAACACTCAATAGAGTTACATACCCTATTTCACTTGTGCTCTTTCGCCTCACGAGACCCAGACCTCCCAATGCCGACCGAGGCTCAATTGTACCGTCACAACGCTGGAAGGTTGCCTGAGCGTGGCAGTGTTCAGGCTGTTTTACACCATCCATGATGAATCAACACCATGAATTAATTAGGTACCCAACCTGATCACCCCATAAAAGGTCTTATAAAAATGGGAGCTGCACCCGGGACGCCAGGATTTCCTGACATTTACTCGTTTCATACGAAAATTACTTAGTACCTATTTCTACCAGTTCCGTTCGCTATGACATCAACTTCGATCACAAATGCGATCAAAGAGGCATCCCCTCGCCATAGAGACTTACTAGCCATTCTCTCTGAGACGGACCATGCCCCGCCAGCGTTAGAGCAGCAGAAGCGATACATCGATGATCTCAACAATGAACTCTCTGCTATCCAGAAGCGTATTGTTGTGTTGGACGGGCAGCGAGCTAAAGAGTTTAAGGAGCATAAGAAATATCGCGACTCGGTCATGAAGCGCTTTGCTTACCGTGTGAGCGGCAAGACAGACAAATTTCAAGCCAGGGCCAACAAGGAGGAGCAAGAATACTTCGCTGTATTACAGCAGGAACACCAAGCTAAGGAGCAGGAGGAGAACATTAGAACTATGCGTTCTAAGGCCTTAGAGGCACAGAGAGATCTCGAGGCCGAAGTAGACCGCCATACTGAAGCACAGCAAGAACTTGACAGCCTATACGATAGTATCTTTCAAGGACCCACTCCATCTTTCCCAGAGGAAGATCGTTCTGAGCAGAATGCAGAGAATGCATTGCAGGCATACCACAATTCCCGCGTAGTAGTAGAAACAGAGTTGCAAGTCGTGAACCTACTATCAGAAGCTAAGGCACGGCTGAGTAGAGCTCTTGCCTACACAGAGGAAGCATTAAGTTACAGTCGCATGGATATGTTTGGTGGAGGGACATTTTCAGATTTTATGGAGCGAAACGCGCTAGACAAAGCCGATAGCGAGGTCAGTCAGGTGCGATTACTTATGCGACAAGCACAACGCATGTCCCAGCACGTGCAGAGTCTTCCAGCTATTGGAATAGCGGGTGGCAGTCTACTAGGGGATGTTCTCTTCGACAATATTTTCAGTGATATGGCTTTTCATGATAAGATCAAGGATTCTCGTGCGGCGCTTGAGCGTGCCCAAGGTTTCCTATTCAATCAGTTGGCTCTAGCAAAGTCAAGACATCAAGGAGCCGAGCAAGAGATGAATGCCCATGCATCCACGTTGGAAACATCGAGAGAAGAGTTGCAGAAAGCAAGGGAGCGCATCTTTGAACGCGTAGCCGATGGCAACACTGGCGAACAGGCAATTCCCGCAGATGATCCGCCTCCATATTAAAATCTTCACGAAGGTTCAACCGAGTGAGTTAGGATTTCAATTAGATAATAGAACGCTACAACGCTAATCTGAATGATGGATCACAGCAGCACGGCTGTCCGAAATAAGTTCCCCTTTACTGCTTATATGACTATTTCATATACTAGCAGGTTCCTAAATAAAACAGGGCCAGGCAAAATAATGGCCATCAGTTTCGAACTGTAACCACATGCGCCCAAACTCATACACCCTGTCTCTTCTAGTTTCATTTTTAGAAACGTCTAGGGCGTTTCTTAGACTTAGTATCCGCTTTCTTAGCTGTCGCCGTATCACTCTTTGTGATAAGATGGCTGTCATCGATGTTACCCATCATGACATCCTCATCATCCACCATCTCTCGGTTCATGTGAGCAAGGAATTTCTCCTGCTCCTCGAAGAAAGCCTTGAGCTTGCGTGTCGCGACCTTTCGGCCGGCGCTGTTGGTCTCACGCAGTTCCTTCAGCTGCTGTCGGATACGCTCTTCGAGAATCTCAAGACGGTACTCGCTGAATTGGTTATACAACTCCGAGAGGTTGGAGATAGGTCGCACGGTCGTCAAGACCGTGTCATCTCTCACCTTCGGGGATCGTGGCCGGAACGAAGTTACCATGCTAATACGCTCCGCCGTTCCAAGGGCTCGTAGAGCTTGGTGCTCTATGTATCTGCCTTGAAGAACAACTGCGCAACCCTATTTTGTATGATTAGTTATCCTGTCTTTGGTAATTTGGTATCTGGGATAGAACTTACCATCTGGGGACCTCGCACTTTCATGATCTCTCCCTTGCCAGTTCGCAGGGCTGTTTCACCTCCGATCATAGTAGTACAGTCGCTCAGCATGGTTACGCAGACGAAGGGATAGCTGTCTGTATGCCAATCTACAATGGGCTTGTCATCCTCCCAGGGACATCCCGCAATACCCTCGTCGGCCTCGTATTGAGCTCGGTCGTTGAAGGCTTGGAGTTCTTCCTCCTTCTCCTTCTCCGACTTGACCGATATGTTGATATGGCCGATCTCAAAGTCCATCTCGGTCACTAGATCGATGCCTGCGACTTTAGAGATGATAGCCAGCGTCTCCGGGCTCTTCCATACATCATACACGAATGGTGCGTACCTAAGTAGTATCTAGTTAGTCACATTTGTACGTTTGATATCCGCAGGAGTATTTGGAGAAAACATACTTATTGGCAAATCCTCTTAGTTGACATTGTGCCAAATTGCTGGAATACTGGCAGTTGCTCAGCACCTCGGGACTGAGAACCTCTTGCCTCATCCTCATCACAGCCTCCTCTGTGAATAGAGGGAAAGGTTCTGAGACGGCAACTTGAGAGATACCAGTATCCTCAGGGAGACCAATTTCCTCCATGGTGTACACCTTCGGTGTCTCCTTGAAGGCAAGGTGTCTTGAGGGGTCAAAGGCATCATTACCGATCGTCGACACAGCGGGTGCCGTAATGATGGGAGTCCAATTCCGCTTGGTGTCAGCGGGAGCTGGCAATACTGCTGCAGCGGCCATTTTGGATATAGAGATGCAAAATGTATCAGAACAGATACGAAGAGATCTTCTAAATATGGGAAAGATGTGATCGCACCGATAGTGATGGCAATGAAAGTGATGCAGATAAATGATTGCTCTATGTCGAGGTTCTGAGAACGTTCTCGAGGCTCCCATTTATCATTGTGAAGCCAGCGCTGCCAGTCCGGGGTCTGTCTGATCCTTATCTCCAAGTCCTTGACTCTAATCAATAGTTCACTTCATCTCGCCAATGGAAAAAGCCACGGGGCCCCGGAAAATGCGTCGCTGGTATCATCTATGACGAATCTCGTCGAAGATTGGGCATCGTGATGATAGACAAGACACGGGTTTGGCCATGCCAGGCTTGTCGACACCCTCAAGATAGGGCGGCACCGCGGTGGAACCGACGATGAGGGCGTGTCGGTCCGTTCGTGTATCAGATATCTCTCCAATCAGCAAGTTAGCTATGAACTATATCTCGATAGGAATTACTCGCCAACATACGTGGTTCAACCTGACGAAGGGATTATCAGTTTGAAAGGTGTGGAGGGGCTACCCCAGCGTTACCGGACATCAATTAAAGCGGCATCCAGACTATCAGATGCGATGCCACCTGGGAAAAAAGGGAAGAGCCGCGATGCACAACCTGACGCCCCTTAGGAAATAGAAACCGAATACCGAGAACCGTTGCGCATTAGCTTTCGCGATGTCGGTTAGAAGATTTGGGGATTTAGAGATTTAGGACCTCAAGCGACAAGTTTGGGGCTGAATGAGACGAAATGCCCCTATTTTGGCATCCTCGGTACCTTGTTTACCTGTACCCTGCCACTCACCGCGCCCAAGTGCCTTGGTGCCTAGGCCATCTATCACCCCGCTGGCTTGTTGATAGTTATTTGCACGCACGTGTATACTATGTTATACATACTGTATACACGCCCCAATAGGATATTTCATTTTACTAAATTTGGCTCGCTTCGAAATACGACAATTGACCATCGATAACTCACCGATTATCATGTTAGATATATCATATCTTTAATCCGATTCGAGACTTATGACCAAGCCTCTTACACATACCGAATCCTATATGCGTGAGATGCGTCTGAGCTGCCGTCACGTCGCCATGTCTCCATGTCTCCATGCGACGTTATCTCCGTTAGTACTGCTCGGAGTATGGTACGACGCCCGATAACGGAGATAAAGGAGAACGCCTAGAGGATCCAAGGGCCCTTACACCTGGGACTAGACCTTGCTTATCAGAATGGGTTCGAGTCGGTGCGCTCAAAGCTGGCAAGGCTGGTTGCTGATCCCCAGATCAATCTCTTCCTTCCCATTGATCTATTGATAAAATGTGACGGTTTGCCGCGATGTCCTGTCACTTTTCGCGCTATGTTTTCCGCAGATCCGGTGTAATTGGTCTATTTGGGAATGCGGAGGGCTATCGACGAATTCCTATAGGTTCACCTCGTCGGCTGCGTAACATCTGCCGAACGGTTGCATAGAGCACTGGAAGGATTCTATCAACTTACTAGGTCGGTACCTACGCATAGGTAACGCCTATACAGTCTCAATTTGGACGACGCCTCTTTTTTTCCTCGTTTTCAAACTCTGACTAAAAACAACCAATTTAGTCTATATGCTGGCGTACCAACAATGTTATCGTCCATTTTTTTCATGGCTGCTAGAACGTGTCCATTTTATTTGCCCTTACCATATATCCGGGGAACACGGCATGAGGGGCTACCAACATTTCTGGTTTAACGCTATATATACATCATTACCCAGATGCCCCCGAGCATATTACATCAACCTGATGTATTTTTATGCCGGGCAGAACCCATCGAGATACATGATCCTATGTAGCATGGATACATCAACAATGTTATGATTGTCTAAACATGGGTTCGAAGACTTGGAGTAATCAGGATGCATCCCATCCATGATACAACCTGGTGAAATGGCGGGTTTCGAAAACGGCCCAAGTATATACTGATTGAACCTGATGACAACCAGCACTACGTTCTACTACAGATAAACATATACATCCAGAACCAATCAACATAAGTACGCAAGATATTGACATGCAAGATGTGAGTCTGGAACCTCAATCCAGTCACTTGATGAGTTGGGGGAACTCAGGTCTATGCACAATGAAATGCATCAAGGGCATAGCCGAAACTATCATGATTTCGGTCGATGGCGGTTAAGAATGTTACACCAGGGATTCTAGGACTAATCTAGGTTATAGAGCACCCGAAAACCTTGTTTCGATGCTGATTCTGCATGCAGGAGTGCAGGCGGCAAAAGGGAGCCTGTGCTTCCCGAGATACGAATCAATATAGATCGCCGAGCAAACGAAGCCACCTACAAGTGGCGTATGACTCGTCAGTTTTTCATATTCTATTACTGTGTTCATGGAAGGTGAACTTCATGAAGCCGGCAAGGTGTATAGGACTACATCAGACTATTACGTGATAGTAAGGATTCCTTCCTTACTGTCTTAAAAGTCTATAACTAATCATAGATCAAGCTCTGCATCTTTTCTCACATCATCATGATCAAATATATACCTCGGTTTCTATCCGAAACATTGTAAGCAGTGGTGGGAGATTCGCTTACTGTGACCCACGAGACCGGGAAAAACTCCACATCCAATCATCCTATTCCTTTTGGTGGCAAAGGACATCTATGAAGTTTTATGATGAGTAAACTATGAGGATCGAGATTAACCTTGAGGAGTATCAAATCGGATTCAGCGACGGAGATGTCTTCGCAGAAGCAGTGACTCAACATAACATGGGTTATCTCGATCTTACATATATACTTCCCCGTATAAGGCTCTAACTTTCGTGGATATTCAGCTCATTTCTGTCTCACATGCCGATACCAGGTACGAGTGGTTTATATCGTGTTAATTTGTGCTACAGATGTGGCAAGTTGACTGAAACCCTCTCCTGGTGATCACCATACTTCTCTAGTGTAGTTACAATGAAGCTACCTAGATGACAATATGGAAATGTGTTAGAAATACAGACACGAGATTTGAAATTCTCATCTTGTGTTAAGTGTTTTTAATTTGCCATTGGTAGGTACTCTGTCGAATCTTGATTTCCCTGAAATCAGATAATTACCCAACCCTAACCCTAACCCTAACCCTAACCTCAACCCCAATTCCAAACTCACATGACTTCAACCTAGGCTGTTAGAAGTCAGAAGTCTGTCGAACAGATCAAGCAAAAATGAAGCGCAAATTTGGAGCTTATTCGTTAACGTGAATCTATATGCAACTTCATGGGGATAAAGTGCTCTGCTTCATGTCTTCGCCTTTTATCGTGGCGTTTTCTTGGATCCAATCCCACATTCTTATTACCCTATCACGACTCAAAGGTTTGATATCTCTCATAGTCTGCGATAATCGCAAACTAGACGCAGTATCAAATATGGGGTACTCTGGGGTGCTAGTAGAGCGGCACTCGTCTTTCTGCTCAGAGGGGATAGTCATATCAGAATATCTCTGTCTCCACAGTCCTAATAAGGCTTGGGATGCATGGCTTGCTTGTGAACTGCCAAGTGATGATTCTAGTTGCTGCAGCCAATCTGCAGGCTGAACTATTTGGAATGAAGAACCTGACGGAGTTTCCGAGCACCATTGAAGCAACTGACCCCACGTTGGTGACATGTGAGGGTTCAAAACATGGTATATGGGTATCTCTTGGCCATCTAGCGGGCTAAGATCATTTTCCGCCAATGAGATCTCCAGAATTATCTTCGCTGCTTGATCTGCTGGTAACCAATCCAACGTCTCGTTTGGTAGATTTGGTAGGCACTTAGCGAGGTTTGCGGTCGACAGCATCAATGGGTATGCTTCATTCAAATTCCATACACCGGCTTCATTCCCACAAAGCTGACCAACACGGATCACCGAGATGCCCGCACTCTTTGAAGAGCTCATAGACATATCTTTAGTTAATCTCTCATGAGCTCTAGCGCAAACACGCTCTGCTACCCATTTAGATCTCGAGTAACCCAAAGGAGAGGCATGAGATGGATCTAAGGAAGCCTTCTCCGCGATGACGGCAGATGGATCGGAACTCACTGCTGCTGTCGAGCTAATGAAAAAGCAGCGAGCATTGCTAGACACCGCCATATCGATCACGTTCCGTGTCCCCGATATATGGCTCTCAAAAGAGCTAAGGCGGAGGCTGAAGTTAACTGACCAAGCCGCGTGGATGAAAACCGTAGCTTCGGTCACAATGCATGCCCGCTCTTTTTCAGGAAGACTAAGGTTGACTTCACTTAGCTCGCAAGGGAGGCAGATAACTTTGTCGTCGGTAATTCGCGATACATCTAGACCCTGGGGTCTCGGCAATTGACGATCTGATAATGCTTTGCATACTCGCTCCTGAGAAGAAAGTCTCGTCTGGGCACGAAGTAGACAGTACACCTTGCGAACTTTAGAATCGCTACATAATGCTGACAGGATATGTACCCCAAGCGTTCCCGTAGCACCCGTGAGGACAACAACTTCGTCGTCTTTCTTATGTGAGTCGATGTTACATGCTTCAAATTCGCTGTATTTATCAGCCAGTTGTTGCATGAGTCCTAGTTCATCAACCTCGCTGTTTGAGTTGCAAACACCGTTGCCGTTGCGCATTCGGATCAGGTTGTCGACCAATGTAATAACATTCCCATTATCATAAATGACATTCAGGGGTAGCTTCGGAGATTTCTCGGGGAAGATGTTGGATTCGATGAGCTTTCTTATCTGGATGCACGCTATTGAGTCGACCCCCTGCTGGAACACATCCGCACGAGGGTCAATTTTACGACCTAGAACTTGGGTGAATAAGTCCAGAATGAAGCAACTGAGATCCGCATCCGAAACGATCTGGTTATTTATAGATGGTATTCCCCCGCTTGAATAAGATCTCTCAATCACATCGGCATAGCGGGTCTCAGCTTGGCGTCGTAATATGGTGCCTTTACTGCTCTTTGCTAGAGGTTCTTCGTTCGTTTCAATTGTAATCAACATTGACCTCGCTAGGCGAGAGTGGCTTTGCGTTTCGTGGTTTAACCTCTGAACTTGACTCCAGACTGCTTCGATAACATCTTTATCCGAAGAGTCCTTTGATGTCTTGAACAATAGAGCACCAGCATATTCTCTGCCCGAGCCGTAGATAAGGACATCGCGTATAAGCCGGGTCGAAGCTCTTATGGACTCCTCAAGCGGAGAAGGATCGAATTTTTTGCCATTTGCCAGAGTGATCTGAGCGTCCGCTCGACTATGATACCGCCACGCATTTGGTAATGAAGGGTGCGGTTCGAATAGATCCGAAGTAGCATACGAACCATCATCGCGATTTGTTATAGTTATAAGCGGCCAATTGGGCTTGATTACCAGTTCCGATAAGCCATTCCCTTTCGGCTCGAAAGAAAGAAGCGCAGAATCATCGATCGGGCGGAGGTACTGCCAATCCTTGTCTTGAGCGTAATCGCGATGTGAAGACATGAGAAAACCGCACTCGACGCTCCCCATTCGCGACACAAGTTTAACCCCCAATTCCACCAACTTGTCACCGACCGAAGGAGCCAAAGCGGCCCCGCCAACGCCGACCAAATCCATGCTTTGGAGCATTCGAATCCCCTCATCCTCTTCGGCTAACAGTTGCAGAACATACGGCACAGAGGAGAAATATTTCACTTCAACTGGACTTCTCTCCCGGGCGTAGGCCATTGAGCGAACAACATTGGCGCCGGTGATAGGTACAACGCCCTCAGGGAAAAGCCAAATCATGGCCCCACTTGTCCAAGCCCTGAAGCAATCAGCTAGGCCGCCGTGATATAGGGGCGTAGTAGTGAAGGTAGCGGGTTGGTTTGTATATGAGAAGCAAGGCAGACAACCCACAACCCCTTGTTGGGTTTGAGGCATGGGTTTCGGTACACCAGATGATGTGCCCGAAGAATGAAGAAAATATGCCACATCGCATTCTTCATGTTTATCAGCGTTTTTATCAAGACCATTTTCGATTGGGCAATGCGCTTCCCGAAATGACGGTATCCTGATTATGTTGAGCCCTCCTTTAAATTGGGCGCCCCGCTTTTCTTGAGCATCGTCCACGAGAATAGTCCTCATTCCAGAACTCTTGCAAAGATGTTCTATCGCTGGAGTATCAAGTTGAGGACTATTTAGTATGAATTAGACTTTGGAAGATATGCCCATAGTATCAAAGAGTATTGAGAAGTTCTTACGCCAGGAGAAATGGCTTGCGCCCTAAGCGCATGAGTCCTAGCCATGTTAAGACGAAGTCGAGGTTACTGGCACACAATAACCCGACTACAGGCGATACGTTATCTAAAAGTTCAGCTAGTTTTGTAGCCGCGATTCTAGAGAGAACGTAGAGTCCCGAAAATGTGAGTTGGTCAGGCGCTACACAATCTCAGTATGGTACAAGTCCCAGGAAAGATAGTGATTAACATACGCCAGCGAGATGAAGGATCCAATGTATAATTAGCGAAGCCTAGTGCAGGACGATCTGGATTACGTTTTGCTTGGACATCAATCAGTGCAAGGACTGTTTTGAAAGAAGTTTGATGTTCGCCCTCCCCCTTCCTTAGATGTGCTGCTTGTCCTAGGGTACACGTGAAATAATTCGGGGACGAATATGCCATTATGTCAAAATAGTGAGAAAAATATTTAATGAATAGGAAGGAGGAAATGATGGTCATAATTGTAATCCAATATACGAACCATTGTTTACCAACGATCTCATGAGGTCATCGATTCGTAGAGTCGCACTATCAATGTCAGGATTATGTACCTCAAAGAAGGCAGGGAAAACCAAGTTATACTAGATGAAAAAATAGAATATATTAATTTAATTTATCTTAATGAACTGGCTGTCGTTTAATAGCCTTATACGTAATATTTCTATTAACTAGCATATAAACATCTTGGTCGTGCTAACATTAATCCTACTCCAATGTCTTCCATGCCACCAAGCAGACAAGAACACGCTTGGCCAGTAGATATGATATAGAAAGAAAGCTGGCAGAGGATCCCATGCTTCAAAAATTCCTTCTTTCCATGTGAACAAATGATGCGAAAACTCAATAGTATCTGAAGAGACACGACTGAAGTCGATACGACCGAGACACCACAACAGTGCAGGGCGAATAAATAGAGAGATCAGATCGTGCCCTATCCAATATCTCGGTTTTGTCTCGACAGGCGGAACAACTATCTTTACTGTATCAATTTGGGACCCTCTTCTGCCCGTAGGACTGATTTTCATCTCCTTGGAGTTTTTATCAATGGCGGCAAGGTAAGCGTTCGCCATAGCCTCCACTTGAGGACCTTGCTGCGCAAATAGAACCACCGCAGTATGAGCACGAGGATTGCACTCAATGGCGTAGATATTCTTCTCAGTCCCACAGTAATTAGCAACTCCTTCGCTTGCCATAAAGTCGAAACTGAGATGACCCGTCATGTCTTTAGGGTTCAGCGAACGCCGCACAAATTCGACAATGAAATCCAGCATCGCTCGCCACAAGGGAGAATTAGAGGGGAGTGGTTTGTAATGCATTAGTAACTCGGAACTAGGGCAAGCTACGAAGCATTTCACCTCCCCATGTACTACCAGAGAATGTGTGCAGTATTCTTCGCCTCCGGGAATAAATTGTTGTAAAATCCAGGGGGCAGAACCCGATATTGGTAGCCGAGAAATATATAGCTTAGTATCTTCTTCCGTCGAAAGAGGTAGTAGAGTCATATTTCCGCGATTGGCATCATCTAACCCTATCGGTTTGAGGATAAATCTTCGATCTGGGGTAAATGTCTTGGAGGCTGAGAGAACTCGGAGAATATCATGGTTCGACTTGACCTCGTGAGTTTCAGGTACTGGGAGCCCTCTTTCTTTGCATTCTTCCATAAAAGACCCTTTATTATGTAGTAGGGATGTAGTTGGAACGTCAAATTGTATACACTTGCACGACGTGTGTTGTTCTATCGACTCTTTCGCATGTGCATCTTGGATAGCATTGGCCACCCCAGAGCATGATACCCATATATCAACCCTTTCTGTCTGAACTATTTTAATAAGTCGACTAACATAGGTTTCGGGATTTTTGTCGTCGTTAGTATTTGGCAATGAGTAAAAAGCTGAGAGACTCTGCGAGTATCGACCAGGGCAAGGAGAACCGCGATCTTCAAAATCAGCTCCGATAACACGGTAACCGGAGAAGTAAAACGAACGAGCCAATGCAAGGCCTTTTGCCATCCCGACACCCGTAACTAGGATCGTCTTTTGGGATATTCCACTCGATTCCCTAATTCGAAGCCCCGGGCCTGGTTTGAGGCGAGAATAAATCCCCCCAACAATAAGACAGATGCACGCCACCAAGGCAGAGCATGGTAGGAGAAATAAACTGAGGAACACCAAGCTAAAACATCTGGCTGTCTCATGTGTTCGATGTTTGGCCTTCATATTGATATCAAGGTCAGGTCTGGAATAAAAGTGGGTCGTTAAAAGGGGTTAGTACAGCCCCTGAAATTGTCGAAGTTTAACCAGACAGTTCTTAATGCTTCAATTTTGAAAGCAAAACATATGCGAATGATATTCCAGGCCGGTGATAGTAAGAAATAGAGGAAGTACCGCACGCGTCTCAATTTACGAGTCAATTCGCATTCCATTAGTCCTAATACGAGTTCAATTCTTTCATAATTAGAAGGTATGAATCCACAATTTGTTCCCATATTAGACTTGTAAGACGTCACCATTTGAAATGCATCCCTTTAGCTTTCAAAGGAATCAATTTCGAAAAATTTAGAGTCATGACTCCACATAATAGACTCACGATTTACTAGAGCTAGGCATACCAGCTTCGACCTGGTTCAGGGGTTTTTCACATGGCTTCCCGCCCGTCCCGATTCAATTTGTGAGATTCATGTTTCAAAATTAAATCATTAAAAAATACAAAAAACCCGTTTCCATGCTTTTAAAGTAAATGTATCATGCTATCTAATGAAACTCATGCCTTTGCTTGAATCCCATTCAACAGATCCATAGGGTATCGAGTTGCCTGAGTTGCTACGCCATTTTTCACGTTGTCATGACCGTTGACGTACCCATTTTGTTGGTATATGTGATGCAATCCATTCGTAGCACTTTGATTTTCTCCTACTATTATTTCCACAGAGTTAGCAATTTTTTATGAACCACACTCGTAGAGGGAATAGGGTGATGGCCACTCACCGCCGGCTTCTCTTGCGGCTTTCTCCACACTGAGATTCTCTGTCTCGAGGTCCGTGTACCCAGTATCGCTGCTATCTACATACGCCTCAATTCCAGCACCATTCCGAGGGTACGTCTTTGCAATCTGTTTGTGTTTCTTTAGAGCGTCTTTCAGCTCCTGCGGAGACACATCATTTAAAAAGGTGCACGATCCTAAGGGGTTGGGTACAGCGAGTCGAAGCAATCCATCGCGCGTCTTCAAGATGGCAGCCGTGCCCTTGTCGAGCACTTCGTCGTCAAATTGGGGATGGTCAATTGAAAGACCGGCTCTGGAGAACAGGTTAAACAGTCGAGTGTGTTCCTTATCGGAAAGTAACCCGCGCTGTTTAGCCAACGTAGCAGAATATGCCATGTCGATGGAAATGGCATGGCCATGACGCAAGGGAGTCTCAGGGATAAGTTCATGTAGTGGTGACCACCTGTATAATATTCCCAATGAATATACACCTCATAAATATTCAAAGGAAGTGAACTTACGTGTGTCCATATGCAATAACTCGATCGAGGCCGATCTCATGGAGATTAGGCGTCTCTAGCTTGAGCATTTCGTAAATGCCCTCACGGTTGATCTGGAACTGTTAATATAGTTCGATGGCCATTATCTACCATGAATTGCTTACGATGTCAGCAGCCCGGCGAATTTCGGCTCTTGAGCCGTCGGCCCGACCAAACTTTGTTTCGATGAGTTGCTCACAGAACTTGTCCAGGAGGTCGAAAACCTGAATATGAGAACAAGACGAAATCTTGATCAATTCAGCAAATCCATTTCTGACTTGCGCTATCGGTAGGGTTCGAAGGAATGTGAAGTCGAGGAACGTGTGTAGCGGAGCATGATAAGCACCAAGCCTGTTCTTGTACCGCCCATAATTGACGGCTACCTTGATACTGACGCTGGCGTCAATCAATCCAATCACTGTCGTAGGCACTCGAATGAAGTTGGTGTTGCGACGATATGCAGCGCAAGCGAACCCGGCGACATCTGTGACGAGACCACCACCCACAACTAATACGGGTTCCTATTCATGTAAATGTACGCCCGGAAACATCATACTGTTAGAGAATCATACCTTTCGGATAATACCGAAGTCACTCATACTGTCAGCAATCTCAAGGAAGGTTTCGATAGTTTTTGCCTTCTCTCCAATCGATGTCTGATGAACCTTGAGCTTGATATTGTAATGATCGAAGTACTTCGCCATTTTGGAGCCGTAAATTCCGTATACGTTTTTGTCCGTAACGGCCAGAACTCGTCCCCATTTCTTGTAGCAATCCGCAAGGTTTGTATTGGCAACATCAAAAATCCCGTCAACAAATGCAAAGTCGTACTCAATTTTCTCATAGCCTTCGACGTGGAAACCAGTTTTGGTTTCCTGGACGGTTGCTTTTAAGTCAGACATTTTGAACGCACTGATGACTTTTCTGAGCAAATAGACGAATAGTATACAATGTGATTCTAGTTGTGTGAATGAGGAACATTAATTCATCGACATAATTCCTTCTGGTAGGGAGAAGACCCTCAAGTTGAAGTACTGAAAACACCATGGTGGTAACTGTCATGCTTGACGCTTAATTAGTCATGACTTCTCATTTTTCTTACCCCTGAATGCTTTGTTTCGCGTCAACAACGTCCATTTCCGTCATACTTGACAGTATTGATCGTATTGTTTGGTAAATATGTTTTCGCAATATCTATGTAACTTGACATTTAGTGAAAATAAACTTCATTTCGTCCCTGATCTGCAAGAGACGGCGTCCCGCCAGATCTCGCGCTAATCGAAAGCGGGAAGAAACAGATCCCGCCATTCTCACCAAAACGTTAATGACCGCAGTCAGAAAAATGGGGACTCGAGTTAGTCTACTATTACTGTCGCCTTATGAGTAACTAGGTCGATCCCTTTCTACAAGTTCGTTGGTGTCATAGACGTCAAAGAAGTCTTAAATTTATTGATTAGACGTATCATAGACTTCATGACGTGCTTACATATATGAGCAGTTGAGTTACAAAGTAGATATAAGGGAATTGGTAGCTAATTCCAGATCTACAAGTTCTTTTGTTACATGGATGCATCTTTAAATTAACTTCATGGCAACTTGAAATATTTCTTGTATCCACCCAGAAAATGAATCAATGACATCAAGACTCTAATAAAACCACGTGGTGGCATTGATACGCACATAGCATTCCTGAATACACTGTGGGTTACATATTCTCGAATACCCGTGATATGAAATACATCTACTATTAATGCCCTTGACGGAACATTGTGTCTTTCCATATCGCAATGCCAGCGACCGGTATAATGACGGACACTAAAAATAACCTCTTTGGGGGAACAGCGTACCAACCCCAGGGGGAAATATATGTCAGTATCACTACAAACAACTGCTATTGGCATTAAATAATATGTTCCCTCAACTTATGTGTCAAACCTTTTGTAGTTCAACGACGGGAGAGAGATTGAACTCCTCCACTTCATATATGCTCACCCGCATCTTAATGCTATGCGCGGTAAACCCCAAAAGGTTCTCGATGTAATTGATGAGTACGGGAAAACTAGGAAATATCTTAGTACGTAGCTTAATAGGCTCCTCATACCGTCTTCATCCCTTCCCCTTTAAAACCCTCTCCCTATCATTATTTCATAAAAAGTACTGGCCTTGAATTCATATTTCAAGAATTTCGATTTACAGAACTTACTTTTCACCTCAGTGAACATAGGAGAATACAAGTCAAAAACCGTTACGGATTTAATCAGGGAAGAAAAGCCCGAGGTAATTGTTGAACTTGGCGGCTACGTCGGTTATTCCGCCATAGCTTTTGGTGCAGCGTTGAAGAATATCGGAGGGAAGCACTACTACAGCTTAGAGATGAACCCCGAATTTGCTGCCGTTATTTCTATGCTGGTAGACTTAGCAGGGCTAGCCGATATTGTGAAAGTGATTGTTGGGCCCAGTTCCGATTCTCTAAAGAGATTGCACGAGGAGGGTATTTTAAACCACATCGATCTCCTATTCCTCGACCACTACAAGCCGGCTTACACTCCGGACTTGAAGACATGCGAAGATCTTGGACTAGTTTCTAAAGGATCTATTTATGCTGCTGACAATGGTATGATTGACATTTGACGTCCGATGTCAGGTATTTATTTGCTAACCTTATATGTAGTAATCAAACCTGGGAACCCTCTGTACCTGCAATATGTTCGAAGTACAGTACAGGAAAAGAGACAGATGTTGATACAAAGAGATTCAAGCAACCCTAAAGGCAACCCCAAAGGCAACCCTAATTTGATATACGATAGTCAACTTATTGAGGGCTGGGAACCTAGTGGTGTGCCGGTAAGTTCCTGTCTCTCCGACAATACATCGTACACAGACTAAATCTGAACAGGATGCCATTGAAATCACGCGATGTATAGGAATACAAGCTTGAAGGGAACCACACCATTATTTCAAGTCCTTGCAGCAAGTGCTTATTCGTCACAAGAATAATCATATGGACAAACTGAAGGTCGGTACAATTATTCCGCAGTCCATATACAGTGTGTAACTATAATTTAATACTGTATTCATTTCGTCTGTGGCTGCTAAGCTCCCGGGGTTAAGGACTCCAGGGCTACGTATTAGCGGAAATCTCAGCGAGTAACCGCTATAACTAAGCCGCCAAGCAATCCATATAATTCACACACAAACAGTGCGAGAGTACTTTAGATAGCATAAATTCAACGCTTAAAAATTAACAGCCCCTTTTTTCAAACCCCCTCCCTGGTTTTCTAAACATTCCTTAACCTAACACAAGCCGCTGGTTCGAACCTGACCCGAGAGTATATAATATTTGAATCCTTCGCGACGGCGGGCGAAATGACACTAAATCGCCAATTAAGTAAAAACACCCCGCAGTGTTAATGTGGCTTCTGCCGCGCTAACACTGTATCTCATCGCTGAAGGCCCTGTAAAAATTAGAGAACTTAGTGCTACTAATCACTACTGAGCGCTATAACTATAGGTGGGTTTAGCGAAGTTATTTCACCAATTAGATTACGAGGCACTTGCCTAAGTACTTCCACTTTTTCAACAACGGTTTAACAACAGTTCAACAATAGTTCAACAACAGCTCAACAACGGTTTATCATTGGCTTCTATACAATGCAAGCTGGATTCAATCATAGCACTTGAATCGGCGAATCGAAATATGTTAATTATCATCTCTAATGCCTAGTTTTCGGAAAGCTATCAACTTCAAAGGCCTTAAAGTTCAAGTGTTGTTCAACCGTTGTTGAACCGTTGCTGAAAAGGTAAGTACCTCGTAATCTGATTGGCCGAAATAACTTCACTAATACCACTAATAATTATAGCACTGTCAAGCGCTAAGGCCACTGATTCTTACAAGGGCTTCAGCGATGAAAAATACCGTAGGTAGGTAATGTGAATACGGTATGGCTTCCGGGAATGTTAACAATCATAATTTCAACTGAACATTAGTCTACAAGCGACTAGATATAAATTAATCAATGGGAGCCCTTGTGAATACTTCGATAATCGAGAACCATCTCTGAAGGGACAAATGATTGGGCTGAGACTAAGCTCCGCGAGTCCTCAATTTCACCATCATAGCTATTATGCGGTACTGGGCTGAAAGGAATGAAGAAAAACTATATTTCTAGGCTCAGCGTCTAAAGAGATGAAGCCAAGTAAACCAGAAATTATAGGAGTTGACACTTTGCGACAGACCAGTCTGATAAGTAAGGCCGAGCTCAACCGTGTATATCCGTCTGAGGTCACCCCTCATTTTGGACGGTCGGCCTGAATTTGATATACGCCTGGAGTTTTCTCCACGATCCAAAAGCTCTTCACTTCATCCATAGACTTATTCAACGCACTTCTAATCAAGTCTTTTCCAACCTTCTTGTCCGCTACCACATTCACGTGCGAATACGTCTTGCGATTTGGCTTTGTCCCGATTTGGGCCTGGACATTGACAAATGGCACTTGCACCTTGTTGATGGGCACATTAATAACTCCCTATAAGTCGGCTTAGTTATCGCCTCCCAATCTCTAATAGCAGTAATGACTTACTTGACGATCAATGGTCGCTGTATTGAGAGGTACTTTATCCTGTACTTTTTGTAGATCGGGATTTTTTTGAATATCTTGTTTGCTAATGCTGACAAATTGGGGAGGGCCGCCAGAAGATTGTAGTGTATCTTCTTGGAAGCCGCCTTTGGAATCATTGATCATCCACGAAACCACCACACGCTGGTTTTTGTCTGCGGGGGTGACGTTGTCGTCGTTGGCCTCCATAGTCGACTGATAGTAATAGATATCAATGAGGAGCTTGGTGCATTTTGGAAAGCCCCAGAGGCTGGTATATGCACATATTTATAAAATTACCTGGGTTCATCTGCTATTGAGCCATAGCAACACAAAGTCGGCTGAATGAGGATAGAAACGGGAATGATAGACGAAGATTTGACAGCCGCTTACGTATTTCATCGAAATTCGTGCACCGGGTTTCAGGATATAACACAAAGACGTTGCACGGCCATGGCAACATTGGCTTGTTTCAACCGGTGAGAGATGGGAGGTGTTCGTGGAAGGTCGACGAAGAATTTTATTGGCAAGTTTATTGGCAAGACTTGATTCATGCGCGCACCCGGCGAACCCCCAAGTAATCCAAGCCATGAGCGGTTGAACTTGACGGGTGAAAATTGAGGTTTATGTCTGTTATACAGGCGACTGCTGGTGTAATTAGCAATGCCATCTTTTCCGAATCAGGTATAAGAAGCTACCTATTGTTTCATACACCGCAGCAAGTTACAAATTGCTCTTCCCGCGCCAGTTCCAGTTTTCCGCATCCTAGAACCTGCTGAAAGATACGGTATATGAGGCTTATTGGGTTGTATATTAACTTATCTAACAACTGTAAAGTGAAGGGGTAAGTCCTGCTTATATATATCTTCAGCCATGCTACCTTGTACCTGTACTTAGAAAGTAGTTCCTTGACATTCCTACTTCAACAGAACCAGCCATACGATCAGAATTTTACTGTAGAAGCAGGATGTTTAGTCCGTGTCTCAGCTCCAGAAAGCCGCGTCGGGATTAACCTAAGCACATGTCCAACTTCAGACAGCTATAAGTCGCGACCGGTGAGCGTTCGAGGCGTTAAGAGATCAGCTAGAAAACGGCATGTGGCTTAAACTCATTTATTAAAAACAGCCACACTCGAGCATACATTGTTACTTAAGTACCTCGACCGCTAACTCAGGTTTAAGAACGGTTGAACAGTAGTTCAATAACGGTTTAACGACGGCTTAATATTAACTTAAGTATAATGCAAGCAGAATTAGATTGAAGCTATTGAAGCAATGAATGAAGTTATATTAATTCTATTCCTTAAGGACTAAGGTTCACGAAATTATTAGTTTCGAAATGTTGTTGAACTCATTGTTCAGCCGTTGTAGAACCGAAGTTGGGGTAAAGGTACAAGGTTAGGTACCTACACAGCCCTGGAGACTCGCGATATGATTGGTCAACGTATCTGGGCACCTTGATATTATTTACAATTATAGCGCTCAACTGCGCTAAGTCCTTCAATTCTTACCGGAGCTTTAGCAATCAAGTACAATGAGTGCAATCCATGTTTCATCGTAAATTGGTAGTAAAATATTGGTAAAATTATTTAAATATTAGATACTAGGTACTTCAGAAGGTCTCTGCATAAAAAACCGCTACAATTCCTTATAATTACAGCAGATAACAAGGAGCAATAACACTAAGGCTCCTTAAATTTATGGGCCTTACAGGGGTCTTACGCGATAGTATCCGAATTTTAGTGGAGTCTTACCATTGACAACGTGACTGCTAACATTTCCAGGGCTGGCTAAGTAAATACACAATTATTTCCTCCCATCATCCAAGGCTTCACATCACCCCGTCGAAGAATTTGCGAGCCGCCTCTAGTGCGCTTTTAACTCCCTCTTTTGTCTTGAGGACCGGGTGAGGAAGAAAGAAGTCATGCGGCATATGCTCTGAGATCTCGAGATGGACCTTGTTACCCTCTACAGCAGTCATCTGCTGCGCGAACCGACAGACGGTGTCAAATAAGCCCTCCACAGAGCCAGTTTGGATAAATAGAGGCGTTTTAGAGCGAAATGGGTGATTGACTGGGGAAATGAACGGCTCTATTTCGCGCAGGAGCGCGTCGGCGTCGGCGTTGGACTCGCACGCTGCTAGTAGTTTCTCCCGCGTCGGGCGGTACGCGGTGACGCCCCAATCCAGAAGCGGTCCGTACAGAATATCGTATTGCGACGCGACCAATTGGTCGTACCTGCTCCCCGCGCCGGGAGTTACGTCGACCCAAGGGGAGAAGACCATTGCAGCACCTGTGGGAAGATTACATAAGCAGGTTAATGATCAGTGCCCGTATGGACAAGGGGATGGGGAGAGGGTTGAGGGCCAAAGAGAATAAAAGATCAGATACCTGGTCTCGGAAGAGGTGTTGCAGTAGTCTCCAGATAGCGGAGAAAACCTATAACAAGATTTGCCCCTGCGGAGTCCCCTACCAGGGTGATATCTCCCGGTGCCACTCCCAGGCTCAAAATGTGGTAATAGCTCGTTAGCACATCTTGCACAGCCGCGGGGAATGGGGTCTCGGGTGTTGCTAGGCGGTACTGGACGTAGAGGATGTTGGTCGCACCAAAGTACTCGGTCAAGACATCCAGGGCAACCCGACCCGTATCCTCGGGATCCCACCCGAGGACGAACGCGCCGCCAGCCATTACAAGAGCGACCTTTCTCCGAGTCGGCTCGGATCTAACGGTAGTGGCTTTTGGTAGAACCGGCGCAGGATGCCATACCACACCAACAGGAGCCGGGCTGGTTATCTTTGGGGCCAGCGCGCCCGTAAAGAAAGCTTGTCCTTGTTTATTTGAAGGAGGCTGGATGAGAGCGAAGCGCTCCTTGCACCGTCCAGGCACCATCTGGCGAGGATGCTGGTAGCGAACTACGGTCAAGTATTTGAAGTAGTAACGGAGGGCCGTTGTGCCAAGGCTCGTGGAGTAGGTCCATTCCCGCACCGGACGGAGTGGGCGGAAGGCATAGCGGAGTGAAAGGACTGCTAGGAATAAGACAGCAGTAGGTGCAAAGTAGAGGGTGTAGATGGCCTTAAAAGGCTGGTACGACCATAGGGAACCCATAATGTGCTATAATGGTCGATCGGGTCGACAGCATTGAAAGATGAAAATGAGGAAAACGATGTAGAGGAACTGTGTAGAATCAAAGAAAGAGTCAAATGATAGGTATAATTATAAGGTAGAATGGAATGATCCCGTTGTACAAGAATTGTTGAGGAAAGAAAGAGTTGTAGGCAGGTACATAAATGAGTTCATCTGCCAACGACTTGTCAATTTTGCTTAATTACATATGCTTATTATGCGGGTAGCTTCCCGATAAACGACGGCGACCTTTGCCGAGCCTGCGCCGTCCTACCCCGCAGGATTCCTCCGTGAAACAACACGGAACACCAACAGGCGGCTATTGGGGCTATTCTACGTCCTGGAAACCTACCTACGTAGGCCGCCGATGTACCGGTGTAAGCTCATCCCGTCACACAAGAACTCACTCATAGCTTGATGATGATTCTATCCCTTTGTGTTAGGTAAGTAAGATGCCATATATATTGTAGGTGTAACATGACGCGCGTTGCCTACCTACCCAATCACTATGCAATCCTTTGACCAACAACCTCTATGTTAGGTAGCAGTCGGTCTTTGCAAATTAATCCCCTCTGTTCCAAGTCTGCCGTCAAATCCGTCAAGAGCATTATAATAGACATAGGTACCTACCTAAGTATACGTAAGGCTATCGTATAATTAATATGCTGCGTGATTGACTTGCCGTGGAACGACATATGTGGTGAGCCATACCTAGAAACGACCTATTAGCTATTACCTACTATATTATTCGGACATCAGTGCCTCATCGGTCTTTATTGAATGCAGCCACAATGATTCTGCAGCTAACAACTTGGAACTGCTAACATCGAGCCAAATCAATCCATTAAGCCTCAACGGTTGGTAAAAATGATCAGTTCAATCCTTTGGTTACCATTTACTACTACCTCGGTAGGTGTGATTTTAATTTTGAAATCTAGATGCTTATTATTTGTTTGCTTTCATTCTGGTTGCAGGGCTCACGCCTGTGCCTGCTCTGTGCATATGCACAAGTCAAGATATCGTTTTATGCATTTTGGCATTCCAACCCAGTAAGGTACTGGTTGAACCCCAGAGTAACCATATGGAATTGCACTTTCAACAACTCAACCAACAACACCAACTCAATCAATCATCTTGAACTCTATCAATCTATTACGCATAGTAAAGCTAGACATTTAATTACTGAAAATAGGTGGTTTAGATGCTACGTGACAGTATCCCTTGTAACTGGGTGTTGAACCCGCGAGCTTAATGTGAGTGGAGCCTTTTGACAGACAACATCCAATGTCTAGCAGCCTACCTAGGTACCTATCTCCCAGGTAAGTAGACTCTAATCCCTTGCATAAAGCGTTTCTACCTAGGCAATTATTTTTATGAAGTCGTTATGTGTAATGACATGTAGAAATCGTTTTGCTAAACAATTTCCAATTCCCTATTTACCACGATCGATCTGGGTGGCATAGGTGAAAGGGGCATATCTGACCCATGGCTGGGATTGTGACCGTAAGCCCAGGTGCGCGACTCGGCATTGCGCCGATCATCCCCAACTTTGACCCAGGGCCGCCTTGTACTGTTAGCGCTGCTGTACTGATCCGTTGCCGAATCGCCCGTCGAGCGCGACTTCATCGTCGCGTACCAGTCTTTTATGACTCCGAAGATGCCTGTAGTCCGTTGCAGCAATGAAGAACCGAAAGTTGGTAGACAACCACAGGTAATTCCTAGACCCAATTGCATTGTAGCCCATAAAAACGTGAATGAAAAGTTGACTGTGACGTCTTAGTGCTAGTTCGTGCCCTCATACTATCGGGAAAAGAGGGCGGTGGCTTGCGGCTAGCCGTGTTTAGGAAATGATAGGTAGCTAGGAGATAAGACTCACAGTTTTCCACAACATTTGGGGGGTTCCAAATTGCAGTCAATCGAAGGATACTGCACACACAGACCCTTCACATACGTGCCTTGTCAGAGAAATCATATCCGTATCAACGAAAAGGGGCGGGAGAGGTATAATACGTACAAGGCTCCCAGTAAAAATATTCCAAGCACTGTTGCCTTCTTCAGTGTCGAGAGATGCAGCCGCGGAACTATGGTAACTGGTATGCACAAGATGGTGGCATCAAGAAGCAGATTGCTTATCTCATACCCGAGGAGAACGGTAGGAGAATTCATACAATAAAGGGGCGAGTCGACTAATTCCCAGTACGCGCTAACCGGATGACATTGGAACACGATGATAAAGGTAACGATGATATACCAGATAACGCATAGAACAGCCGTCACTCGCGTGACTCGGAGCATGTTGTCGTCGATGGAAAAGAGGGTATGGTAGAATAAGAGAATACTAAGCTTGATGGAAGTGAGGCTAGTTCCGAAGATAATTTCAGCAATGAATGACATCTACTATCTCCGCCATGATCAGTAAAAGTACACCTTGGTAAGTTGATTGCGATGTTGACAGAATGAAATTAGTCGATATCTCATTATACGTACCTTTGAGAGATTGACAAGCTCAGTGAGGCCAAATGCCGGGTCTGCATCAAAAGCATGGAATTGTGAAGTGTTGAAGATAACTGTTCAAGACGTTAGCTTAGTTTAGCATCTTAGTGCCGTGGCAGGTTGGGCACGCCCGGTTCTGCTTACAGTGGATTACAAGTGCACAATAAACAGCGAAAAGGCAGAGAGAGGCGAGACACATCCAATCGGCAGCTAGCAAAGTGTGGTGATGGTTTAGCCTCGAGAGAAACCTCATGAAGACGGAAAACGTGGCTAGGACCAGCATCAGGACACAAACGGCAAAATTATCCCTAGCGCTCTTAGTAAGGGTGGCCATCGTGGTGGTGAAAGGAGTGAGTTCATAGACAAGATGCTCGTCGTTGAAAGCTAAGTATGTTGCAAATTCCTATTCAGCGAACCATATAAGAGTAATGTGCTCCTTTTTTTTATTGAAATATATGTGATTTCAACAAGGCTGTCATATACTGGAAGTGATTTTGGACTTGTGTAAAAATTGAAGGAATCTAATGGGATGTAATCATCTTATCCCATCATAAGGAGATGTTGGTCAAACACTACACTAGGTACCTACATAGTTACTTACCTAGATAGGTATGTATTTCCTGCTCAATGAGGATTATGAGACCTACTAGTCAATGTAATATTCGGAAACGTTGTATTGAGCCTCAAGTCTATCTTCCGCCAGCGGGAAGAACCTGCGTATTCTGTTTCTCCGCTCATGTAATTAATTACTCTTCTATGTGAAAGTCTGCTCATTTGTAACCAACCCAAGCAGCCGTGAGGCAAAGCATCAAGTCCATCAGCGTGAGAGATTAAATGGGAGCTGGTTGCAGCATCTTCCTGGCGGGGACTCCGTTAATTTGCCCACTTGTGCAGCTTCCGGGGTGGGATTTGTGGCGTTTGGTACCTACAATATACCTACCTGCCTAGGTACCTATACCAGCGTTCTAACAATTGCAACGAAAAGCAAGCACTGATATATCAAAGTTACATGTAATCCTAGGTAGGTACCTAGTATGTATTTTTTCAGAGGAGACTAGATGTTAATATACGAGAGGATGCGGATTATTCCTGTTTTGAGATGTTCACCCGGAAGAGCAAAAGCAAGAAAAACAGCCCGGGAACCGATGTCGTATTGTTTCACCTGGTACTGCAGCCACGATTAATATATAACTGCCCATAATCATACCCTATGCCGTAACGGACGGCAGCCCTACCAACAACCGGAAGATGGACGAATCAGATGCAGAGTTGTGACATATTATGCAATAAGACCACAAGATGTGACAAGGTGTTACGTAGCCTACATGAGTTAAATTCCTTGACTAGTATATTTTTCTATCAAGATATCGACAGTTAGTCGTGTCACAAAAATCGCCAAAAACGCCAATACCTCACAACATTCACAACATACACACACTCATGTCACTTAATTGTATATAGTATGTAAATTCAAAATTATATGCGGTTATATCCTGTATCATGTATGTACATGTCATAAAGGTTTGATGATTTGGCGGGATTTGGCGATTTCTAGGACTTCGCCCACCATGTATACGTCGGTAGGTATGTAGCAAGCGTGGCTCCGCGTAACGTAATTGACTGTAGTATAAAGGCAGAGGTTTATAGGTAGCTTAGCTGCAAGATCTCGAGACTCATTCATCATAAGTGTCTTTACCTAGGTAGACAAAGTGTTTCTAAATAATACGAAAAAAAAATCTTTTTGATCGCCAAACTCTCGTGTAACACGAGGAATACAATTATGACTTCAAACCTGTACGAAGACCCGGTGGTAGTTGTGGGGCTATCGTTTCGCTTTCCACAAGATGCTGTATCTGAAGACAGTTTCTGGGATATTATGTGTCGCCGTGTATCAACCATGACAGAGGTGCCTGGAGACCGTTACAATATTAACGGGCATCATGTCACTGGTCCGGCTCGGCACGGTACGGTAAGGGAAACATTGGTGCAACATGACTGTTGCAATTCACCCCATCTTCTCTAAAGAGGCTTGCTGAGAGTTTCACCCAGACATCAGCTCGAGGCGGCCATTTTCTCAAGGAAGATGTCTCGGCGTTTGATGCGCCATTCTTCTCCATGAGTGCAGCAGAGGCCAAAGCCATGGACCCGCAGCTGCGCCTCTTGCTGGAGACTAGCTATCATGCCTGGGAATCCGGTATGTCAAGTGTATCCTATACTGTCTCGCTGGGGAGCGGATCTAATTTTCCATGCAGCTGGGATACCAGTAGAGACTGTGCAAGGAAGTCTCACGTCGGTCTTCGTTGGGAATCTTGGCGCTGAATACACATCCTTGTTCAGTGGCGATGACGAGATAAACTCCCAATACGAGGCAACGGGGACGGCGGCAGCAATGCTATCTAATCGGGTTAGCTGGTTCTACGATCTTCGTGGCCCCAGCATCACCATCGATACAGCGTGCTCCAGTAGCCTGATTGCCCTCCACTTGGCTTGCCAAAATCTACTGAAGGGGGAGTCTGAAATGGTGAGCTATGACCCCAATCCAAATATTTAAAATTTCACCAAGAAACCACGTGTATAATAACCACTTCGTATGTGACAGAGTCTTGTTTGTGGTGCCCAACTACAGTTCGAGCCGAGATCGTTGTCCGTTCAAGCATCGAGGCTTAATTTCATTTCCCCTGATAGCCATTGCTATAGCTTTGACGATCGTGCCAATGGGTATAGTCGAGGGGAGGGCGTCGGTGTTGTCGTCCTTAAACGCCTATCAAAGGCGCTGGAGGACGACGACACAATTCGAGCAGTAATCCGAAGCACTTACTCTAATCAGGATGGTCGTACACCATCTATCACGCAGCCTAGTGCTGTGGCTCAAGCTGCTCTCATACGAGAAGCCTATAAGCCGCTCAATTTTGACTTTAGATCTACGGACTACGTCGAAGCCCATGGAACGGGTACCGCTGTAGGCGACCCAATCGAAGCCCATGGTCTTAGTATGGTGTTTTCCGAATGTCGCGATAACCCTCTTTTTATTGGTTCTGTTAAAGCCAATATTGGACATCTAGAGGCCGCCGCCGGGGTAGCTGGACTCATCAAGACCGTCCTTGCTCTGGAGAAAGGTGTTATACCACCAATAGCTCTTTTAGATCAGCTGAATCCGAAGATAAATGCAGAAGCATGGAATTTCAAGGTAAGTTGATAGCCACGTGGTTTCGTAGGCTCTGGTGAATTGAACTTACCTACTTTAACAGTTCCCAACCTCCGCTACACCCTGGCCAAGGCAAGGGCTTAGACGAGCATCAGTCAATAGCTTCGGCTTTGGGGGTGCGAATGCTCACGCTGTGGTAGATGATGCGCTTCACTATCTCGAATCTAGGGGTCTGCACGGAAAGCACAATACCAGCGAGAGGCCCCTGATTTCCCCAATGGAAGTTCCAATTGAGCCGCGTGTCAATGGGTCCGCGCTAACAAACGGATCTCATCAAAACGAGAACGATCCTCCAGTACTCTTGTTTGTATTGACTGCCTCGGACAAGGGTGGCATCGAGAGATATGGTACCGCACTAGGGTCTCATTTAAAACAGCTTCCTAACGCAAAGAAAGAAGCCGAAACCCAATATCTTCATGATCTTGCATTCACCCTAGCCAAGAAGAGGAGTATGCTTCCATGGAAATCATTTGTCCTAGGAAGATCCCTAGAAAATTTACAGGAAAATCTCTCGACTCTTGTCTCGACCCCGTTGCGTGCTTCTGAACGTCCCATACTTCGGTTCGTGTTCACTGGACAAGGAGCGCAATGGCCTTTGATGGGCAAAGAGCTGCTCGAGTTTCAGGTATTTAGAGACAGCCTGCAGCGTGCCGACTCCTACTTCCGCTCCCTAGGTTCTACCTGGTCTCTATTAGGTACTTTTCAAACTCTTAAAATAGTTATCCTTCTGTTAACGAAGTTCAGATGAATTGTATGGCCACTCCGCCCCAAGTACTGCCTTCAACAGTCCAAGACTTGCACAACCCTTGTGCACTGCGCTTCAAATCGCGCTGGTGGACTTGTTGGCTTCTTGGGGAATCATGCCTCAGTCCGTTGTGGGTCATTCATCAGGGGAGATAGCCGCCGCTTATTGCGTTGGGGCGCTCACGGAAGAATCGGCATGGCGTGTTGCCTATTTCCGGGGGGCGGTTACTGCAACACTTTCGGAGAACCAAGGATACGCTCATAATCGGGATAGAGGAAGTATGCTTGCGGTTGCATTGTCCGAGTCGGAGCTGGCCCCTTACATCGCTACTATCCTCAAAGAAGATGATGGGAATAGTCTGACCTGTGCTTGTATAAACAGTCACAAGAACACGACAGTATCGGGCAGGGAGCTGTGTATCGACAGACTTGCATCTCAGCTGCAGTCGGAAGGCATATTCGCCCGGAAGCTTAATGTTCCAGTTGCCTACCATTCAGCGCAAATGAAGCAGGTTGCCGATGCATACCGAGACGTCTTGGACGGCAGTTTAGAGGCTAAGCCCCAAAGTGGAAATTATGTACCACAATTATTTTCGTCCGTTACAGCAAAAGCAGCAAGTGTTGAGGACTTGCTGCACGCGGACTATTGGGTTTCGAATCTTGTTTCTAGGGTGAGATTCTCGGAAGCGCTCCAACTCATGTGTTCCTCTATTAGCTCTGCTGATGGAGAAACACAATTGGATCAAAAGAATTACCTCCTAGAAGTCGGTCCCCATTGTTCACTTGAACGACCCATCAAGGAGAGCCTCGAGGAAAGGGGAGATTATATCTACGACCACACCATGCGGCGCGATGTCTCCTCCATCATTACAACAAAGACGATGGTCGGAAATCTTTTCACCAATGGATATCCCGTTAATATCCAAGCGGCAAATATCCACAGGGAATGTGAAGGCCGAGAGCTGCGTCAGCTCCCAAAGATGCTTCTAGATCTCCCCAAGTATCCATTCAACCATTCGACCTCCTACTGGCTGGAAAGCAGGCTGTCCAAAAACCATAGGTTTCGCCAGAGACCTCGACACGAACTCCTGGGAAATCCTTCCAGAGACTGGAACGCCCTGGAACCATATTGGCGGTTTACAATCCGAGTGTCAGACCTTCCATGGGTTCTCGACCACAAGGTAAGCGAGTTCCTAAATTAGTAATCTAGCGGATGAAAGCAAAAGAAGAGAAGACTGGATCATCTAGGACCAAGCTAACGGAAGAAACTCATGTAGATACAAGATACAGTACTGTACCCGGCAGCCGGTATGCTCGTGATGGTGCTTGAGGGCATCCGATCCATTACGGCGGATCTAACAGGCATCGAAGGGTACAGACTAAGGGATGTCAATATAATAAGTGCGCTTGTTGTACCTACCACTGATGACGGGGTCGAGGTTCAACTTCATATGCGCCCTATTGATAACTATCAGTCCATGAACATGGCGCAGTCGTGGAACTTCCGCATCATATCCGTAGTAGGGGATGAGTGGCGGTTACACTGCTCGGGCGAAGTCCACTCTGAACAATCGGCCACCTCCGATACCATCTGTGAAAGAGATGACATCCGTTATTCTTCTAAAGCAACCAAGGAAAAACTCAGTGAGCTCCGCAAGCGATTCGTATCTGGCGTCGACAAGTCGCAGTTTTACGAGGACTTCGCCAAACATGGAATCCGGTTTGGTAGAAGATTCCATAATCTAGAAGATATTTTCATAAATGCCGACGAACGCGAAGCCACAGGGTCTGTTGTGTTTGACGAATGGACTAGGCTCATAGAGCGGCGGCAGATCAGCGAACACCTTATTCATCCACTGACGCTTGACAGTTTTCTGCACGTGATCTACGCAGCAGCTCGCAAGGACTGGGCTAGTCTCCCTACTATGATCCCGACCCAGTTTGGCGACATGTACTTTTCGCGCAATCTGCTCGGTGGTCTTAGTGAAGACCGACTATTTATGTACAGCAACATCACAGGGCGAGGGACCTCGAGCGTGCATGGTAGCCTTATCGCTATGGACAATACTACCGGCGAGGAAATGGTGGTGCTTAAGGGCTGCCGGCTGTCTGGGTTCGGCACTGCTAACCGCACAAGCGATAAGCTTCCTAGCCTTTTCCACCAAGTGGTGTGGAAGCCGGATATCAGTTTTCTATCACAGGGCTCCATTGAACGATACTGCAGAGAGCAGACACAAGATGTCATGGTCCAAGGCGGCACAGAGCGGGACACTGAGGTAGTATCACGCTATTTCATGTCGGCGGCTCTTGACCACATTAATCGTTCTCCGATTGAGCCCGCTAAGCTTTATCTTGCGCAGTATATCGAGTGGATGAGGACTTTCATTGGGCGCGAGAGGGAGTCTACAAGTAATCTGATGAAGTCCTGGGTAGGATTTGACAACGACGAGCTTCGACCTGGTCTGCTTGATGAGTACGCTTCGAAATCGCTGGACAAGAGCAAAATGCTACTTTTTGGCCGAAACTTAATTCCCATACTCACTGGGGAGCTTGATCCTCTTGACCTCCTGTTCAACCAGGGGATCCTCGAGTCATTCTATCAAAGCCCGCTGTTCAGCCTAACTTCGCGCAGGATAGCCGCCTACATGGATCTCTTAGCGCATAAGAATTCAGACATTAGGATTATTGAGGTTGGCGCAGGAACCGGAAGCACCACTACCTTCGTTCTCGACGCGCTTTCTCAGCAGGGGAGATACACGGGATCTTCTCCTAGGTTCAGCCAGTATGACTTCACAGACATCTCTCCCAGCTTTTTTGCCAAGGCCCAGGAGCGATATGCCCGCCACTCCAACTGCATGAGGTTCAAGACGCTCAATCTGGAGCGTGACCCTCTAGAGCAAGGCTTCGAGGCAAATTCGTACGACGTAGTCATTGCTGCTTCCGTAAGTTGACACCTCATTTAACTACCCATTGTCTGGGACCCCACGGTGGTCCTGTAGGCTTCGTTGGTGCTATTGGTATGTAAGCACTACTTACACATCCTGCTATATTTAGGTTTTGCATGCTACAAAGTGTATTGACCAGACATTAAAAAATGTCAAAAAGCTGCTTAAACCGTAAGTCGATAATTAGGCAAGCCCTTCTCCTGTTTGAGTGTAATAGTATAATACTGAATCGGGTGTAACGATGTAGGGGTGGCCGACTGATTCTTGCGGAGCCGACAAACCTTCAAACGGCGACCATTCCCTTCTTTTCTGGTGTTATTTCTGGATGGTGGCTTTGTGAGTCGTATACTTTTTCTGATTCCTCTTCATTGCTTTTCTGGTCTTTACACTATGGGACTTTGACTGATGACTTGCAAATAGCGGCGGAGAAGTTCAGAGCTTTGGGTCCTCTCTTATCCAAAGAGGTTTGGCGCGATGTTCTGAATAAGGCCGGTTTCGATGGCTTCACGATGGCCCTCTCTGACGCAACTGAAGAGACCCATGGTTTAAGCCTTATGGTGTCTAGAGCGCCGCCTTTAGAGGCCCATCAAGATGATGCGCAGTCGACGATCATTCTTGTAGAGACGGCGAAACAGCGTGACCTGGCCAATGAGATTCAGGCACAACTTGTCCCTCAAATAGCGGGAATTTGTAGCATCGAAATGGTCGACTCCTTCTCAACGACAGCTTCTCATTACGACCGATGCATATGCCTGTGGGAACTTGGACGGCCCATAATGGACCAATTGAGCGATATCCAATTCATGTGTCTAAAGCGATTATTGCAGGTCTGCAAGCAAATATTGTGGGTCAACGACTCATGCGGGATAGGCGCCGACAAACCAGAAGCCTCTATGGTTTCCGGGTTCTTGAAGACGGTCATCCGCGAGCGACCAAGCATTAGTTTTACCTATTTGAATGTAGAGTTGGGACCGTCCATGGTCACCAACATCCTGCGAGTCATTAATCAACTCTATACCGTGCATAAAAGCAAGAGAGAGATAGAGTTAGTCGAACAGCAGGGCATCATACAGATCCCAAGGGTTATCGAGGCTCCCCACATCAACAAACTCTTATACTCGGAGACACAAGGTCCAATTCCAGAGCCACTAAGTATCGGCAAAGAAGGAGAGAAGTCGGTAGAGCCGATGGAACTCCGGTTTTCCCCGGGACGCCTCGATTCGCTCTACTTTGGCCCCGACCCATCTTCGACGCAACGCCCACTCCGTGAAGACGAGCTTGAGGTGTCTGTCAGGGCTACTGGTATCAACTTCAAAGACATCTTAGTGGTGTTAAACCGAGTAATCGACGATCATATAGGGCAAGAATTTGCTGGTCAAGTTACGCGAGTTGGGTCGGCTGTCACGACGTTTTCCCCAGGTGACAGAGTTTGCGGCATCGCAAAAGGTACTTTCCGAAGCCTTGTTCATGCACCAGGTATTTGTACCATGAAAATACCCACGTCCATATCATATACCGAGGCCTGCGCCATTCCGCTAGCGTATGCCACGGCGCAGTACGGTTTATGCCATATAGCCCAGTTAAAAGCTGGCGATAGTGTTCTTATTCACGCAGCTGCCGGCGCGGTAGGCCAAGCCGCTATCCAAATAGCCCAACACATTGGCGCAAGAGTGTTAGTAACAGTAAGCAGCCCTGAAAAGAAGGAGCTTCTTATCCACCAATACGGCATCAACCCAAGCTGCATCTTCTCAAGCCGTCATATTGCATTCTCTCAAGAGATCCTGCAGAAAACAGGGGGCCAAGGTGTTGACGTTGTCCTGAATTCGCTTTCTGGACGGGCTTTGACTGAATCATGGAGGTGCCTTGCACCTTTAGGGAGGTTTATTGAGATTGGAAAACGTGACATCAGCAGTTTCAACAGTCTCCCTATGGAACCCTTCCAGCGCAACGTCTCCTTCTGCTCTGTCGACCTTGGACTTATTTACTCGCATCATCCTAGTGTAATGGAGCGTATCATGCGTGAAGTTGAGAGGCTCGTCCTAAACGAAGCATCGCGCAAATATACCCCACCGTACCCCATAACAGCTTATAAACGCTCAGGCTTCGAAGCGGCCTTTCGGTTGCTCCAGACGGGTCAACACTCCGGGAAGGTGGTTGTCGACTGGGAACAGCCGGATGTAGTGCAAGCTATCCCTCAAAGCAAGCTTAACTATAGGTTTGTTGGGGACGCAACGTATTTAATCGCTGGCGGACTTGGGGGGATCGGCAGGAGCGCTGCGAGTTGGCTATGTGAAACCGGAGCGAAGCATCTCGTCCTGCTCTCTCGGTCTGGTCCAAAATCAGAAGCAGCGAAAGAACTAATCGTAAAGCTCGAGTTGGACGGTGTCCAAGTATATGCACCTCAGTGTGACGTATCAGATGAAGAAGCTCTGAAGCGTGTGGTCAAATATGTTGAGGAGACGATGCCGCCCATCAGGGGTTGCATACAAGGGTCCATGGTCATTGAAGTAAGTGAGGAAGGGTAAATGAGAAAAACGGAAACAAGGAGCCTAAGCTAACGATATTCCATCACCAGAACCGAGTCTTCCAAGATTATACACGCAAAGCGTTCCAATCTGGGATTGATCCAAAGGTCCGGGGAACTTGGAACCTACACAATGTCCTCCCTCGCAGCCTCGACTTCTTTGTACTGCTCTCTTCGCTGGCGGGAGTACATGGCGCGAGCTCGCAAAGCAGCTACGCGGCAGCAAACTCATTCCTCGACGCGTTTGCAAGGTACAGACGCGCGCGGGGCGAGCGCTGTGTCGCGCTAGATCTTGGCATTGTCGAAAACATTGGGTACATCGCGGAACGTATCGACATCGCACGGACGCTTGCAATGACGTATACGGACCATAAGTACCTCTCCGAGAGCGATTTGCACTTCATGCTCAAGTGGGCATGTTGTCCCCCGACCCCCGCAGAATTAGACAATCGAGAGCCGGAGCCGTCGTGGGATCCCGATTCGCAGCTTATCGGCGCACTGACGACGCCTGCATTTGTGGCACGAGGTGGCCTCATCAAGGACCACGGCTGGATGCGTCTGCCCATCTTTTGTCACTTATACCAGATGGAGGCGGATGACGATGGCAAGGCAAACGCCGGCACCGCAGAAACGCAGGCAGATTCGGTCGCATCTCAACTCCAGTCGGCAGGTTCGGTCGAAAAGGCGGCAGTAATAGTGACGACATTCCTTGCGAGACGACTAGCTAAGTCGTTGAGCGTGCGTGTGGAGGACATCGATACCAATCGGCCGCCGCACGCCTTCGGCGTCGATTCGCTCGTCGCTGTCGAACTTTTGCACTGGTTCTCCACCGAGGTCAAGACGGATATCCCCGTCGTTCAGATCCTGGGCAGCCTGTCAATCAAGCAACTTGGTATGTTGGCCGCAGAGACGAGCGAGTACCTTTGTAAGACGTGATTGAAATATGAATGGTGTATCCTGAGCTTATGAAGGGTTAACTGCCAAAAGTAATCCCTCACAACATTTACTGGATCTAGCTTGATTCAGGCGTACATTACATAACCAAGAATCTGCCAGTGTCTGATTAGTCAGAACCATTACATAAGAATTCGAATTGCTGATTGATTACGTAATGCAGCTACGAGCAGCGTCTTAGGTCATAAAGATTACTAAAAAAGTTGATTCCTTGAGGATAAGATTACCTAATAATTGAGTTACATAATGGTGTAATTACTTAGTAATCCATTACTTAATGATCCATTACCTAATAATCCATTACCTAATAAATCCATTACGAAAGAATTTCGCAGCATTTAAGTAAGCGCTAGAACAGATTGCAACATGTTCAACTACCGCCTTTCCAAACTGCCACTAATAAGGAATGATTCGATCCAGGCGGGCTCGTCATTCCTACAAAATCGAACCTTTCATCTGCCTTTTGGAATGTTTCAATCCAATCACTCAATTCCCTTTCCTTCGCATTCTGTATAGATGTCATGACCAGGTCAAAACTCCTCATTCGGATCTCCATTGCCTTAGGTATTTCGCCGGGTCCTGGCAGAACTGCGTCGCTGACAATTACCTTGGCGCCCTGTTTCAGAGCAGGGATGAGATTTCTGAGTATCTCAATACAGTACTTGTCCGACCAATTATGAAAGATCCAGCGAAAAAAGTATACGTCCGCGCCCAAGATTGGCTGAGGTGTGAAAAAATCGTAGGCCATAAATGACACTCGATTAGCAATATCTGAAGGCACATTTTTCTGCGCCTCGGTAATAACTGGTTCAAGGTCCTGCACAATGAAGGACATTGAGGGGAATTTGCGAGCAAGGGCTATGCAAACAAAACCTTGGGAACCACCAACCTAGATAAATCAGATGCGAAGTAACAGCAAGAGGCTCAACGGCCTAGGTTCGGTGTATAAACTTACATCGACAATAGTGCCCCCGCTATGCTGTTCCCAAGGATAAAAATCCGTGACGTACTTGAGGTCGAAAGCCCTTCCCTCTGTAAAGTTTCGCATCATGTTCGCGAACCGATTCGAGCGCTCCGGATACTCTGACAAGAACTCATACATAGGCTTGTTCGTATTATTGGCTAAGGAGAAGCCCTGGTTGATGCTATGGTTAACACGATGTCTTACTAACCTCTCCCGAATGAAGTCAGAAGATGTTCACCATGTGCTAAGTCTACTGTATTGTACTGTGAATCTAATATCCCATGTTCAACCCAAATAGGTAACACGCACCCACTCTGGTAGGGAGTAGATGCCAGCTGTGTAACACAGGGGATAGTACAGTATAATACAGTAGAATCACAACGTGGGGCACTTTTCTGACTTTATTCCGTCTCTTATCTTGCGCCTTTCGCAAGCTTAACATCTTGAATTCTTGAATAACGATCGTCACCAGGAAGTAATGATAACACAACACCTACCGTTTCCGTTGGTTCTTCCGAGCCAGGGAACTTAACCATAGCATTGCACGTCTGGGACGCCGCCTGCCAAAGTTCATCCGAGCATGTAGCAACAAAATCATGGACACCAGGATCTTCGGCTAGCAGCCTCGACGCGGCGCTATGCGCGATTATCCCCGGCCGAGGCTCCTCGAAAATTCTTTGTGCGACTGCGTAGCGCACTATTTTTCGAACGTTGCTCTCGGCCAGGCCCGATGATGCAGCCATTTCCGCAAATGTCGTTTCACTCCCGACAGGCAAATTTCGAGCTAGACCGAAGCGCGTGACTGCTTGCTGTGGAAGGAGGCTATTGTGCTATATCCAAACATATCTAAGTAAGAACACTAGTTAAAACCTGGCAAAAGTCTGGATGAGACTCACGATGAAGCTAAATAGATAATCTCTTGGGCCAAGCATGAGATCCCGCAATTCAGCAGTGTCCGAAAGGACAGACTGACGCAGAGTCTCAATTTCGGTCGCATCTTTTGGCAGGATGCCGTAAAGGGGGGCGTTGATGTCGAATGATGGCTGCGCTAGATTGTTGGAAGCCAAATAGTCGCTTACCTTGGTAGTATTGGTAGCAATACGTGTGGCTAGCTCGATGATGCGTGGAGGAGACATTATTATACATACCTATATATGAGAGTTAGGAACAATCGAGATAAAAAATGAAAAGGTTTAATCTTTGTTGGATTATGATCAAGAAGTTGGGAGCAGCCAAGGAAGACCAACCATCAACCAACCGTAGCAACCATTTCCGACCCTACCCAAGTAGCTGGGAAGTTATAGAGAATATTATTGGAACGGAAGATATCGGGAGTTAGAACAAGAACCCTGCCTTGCTGTACCAACTTCAATTCCAACCATTACTTTAATACTCTTTGGTGTCATTAGCCACCTTGGAACAGGTTCTGGCTACAAAGAGGTTTGTTGGTCAGGTACACTACACTAGGGTTAGTATGCGTACACGTCAACTTATAATGATAATTCTAAATATGTCCATGATTTACCTATGTGACAAATTATACTAGGGATACAATGATTTGTAGGAATAAATAAGTCATATAAATGATAGACGACTTTGAAATTTGACCTTATTTCTTAAACCCCCTAAACCCTTTTATGATTAGTAAGCAATCGTGTCAGACGGTGCGAAACCCTAACCCTAACCCCAAGTCCCATGGAGAAACCCCATGGACTCAGTGCCGAACCTTTCATAGCTTTGAATTATGAAAGACGCACTGAAATTGAGGAATTAGACGGAATCCCGTGGTTTTTTTGTCATTAATCGAAAAAATTAGTTAATTGTATGATTTGTTGATATAATCACAAGTCCTGTACATGACAGAATACTTACTCCGTACCTAGATACTTATGAAATTGAAAGTTACTTCAAATTGAAGTAGGTCTGGATTGGTACAATAAGTACTTGTAGACTAGGTAAGGTCATTCTGCTGTAGGTGATGAAAAGTATAGGTAGTTAATACTGCGTCGATGCTAGATCAAAGGGGGCGATGAGAGAAGACGTAAACCTAACATGTTAATAGATGGTTTACGTTGAGTTCGTTCATTCTTTTAATTCCCTATTAACGATTATGTTCTATTATAAATACAATAGTATCTGACGCTCAGAATGTATTGGCCTTGAATACTTCCAACGTTGTCCGATGATTCCAGTATCTCTATATTTCAATGACAACACCCCCTTTTAATCACACTCAGCATGTTCATATCTACCTAGATGAATATCCGTCCAGTTCAGGTTGAGGTGCCATGAAACGATCGATATATCTACTATGGGAACATTAATAAACATAGTTGATGTCCCGTCTAGGATAGGAGAGAGCCTAAATCGACGAAACGATAACAGCTTGAGCGACAACCTCACGACATCATTATTGGGTTTGGACATTAGGTTCACACGCAATTTGGGCAAGTACATCGGTAATTATTTGAACATGCTCCCGCTGTTTACTATTATTGCCCCCGAAAAATAGTGCTAGGGGCTATCCTTCCTATAATACATTCCTATTTTCAAGCATCCCACCACATCCACACCGCAAGCAGGAATCATTCTGCTTTTCAAATCATTCTACACGTCAACAATAATTCATTCTCCGGGAGCTAGTCTGGTACAGAATTCGAGAAACGTAAGTTAAAAAGATCTCCTCCTTTATTTTTCCAGTCTATTAATGAAGTCTTAGCACTGTATTTCCCGTACAGTGCATTTCAAGATACTAGCCTGCGTTGATTTTCTCAGATTCCTATTGACACGGTTAATTAATCTCATTTATTTACATCAACAGTCAAACTGCCACCATCCCGCGATCATGCCTCTTAAGAGAGAGATCCTCAGCGAGGACCTCTACGCCAAGCTCGGCGTCACTCGCGACGCCAGTCGCGATGAGATCCGAATCAAGTACAAGGAGCTAGCGAAGAAATGGCACCCCGACAAGGCGGGCGACACCGAGCAGAACAAAGCCGAGTTCCGCGCCATCCAAGAGGCCTGGGAGGTATTGGGCGATGAAGCCGGTCGCAAGGAATACGACGGTTCCCGCTCCAAGAAGGTGAAGCTCGAAGACTTCATTCGCGGAACGTATCCCGAGGACCCGTTCAAAGAGAAGGAGCGTGCAGAATCTTCCTCTCCCACTTCTAAGAAGCCCAAGAAAGAGGAGGAGGATGACAAGCCCAAGCCTATGTACGTGTATCCGGACTTTCTCTCCGGCACGTACATGACGGAAGGCATGACCCATCTACGCAAGAAACTGGCCGAGATCGAACGAGAATCCGAAGTCGCCCATGTCAAGTTCTATGCCTGCGAGCGCGAGATACACGAAGTCTTCGTGAAACGCGAGCCCGACCCAGAGCATATCGACTGGAAGATTTCCTTACAACAAGCCAGACTAGGCCTCGGCAGGTTCCGTAGTCGTCTAAGAACCGCGAAGAAGATGGTGCCGCTGGGAGAACAGACTCATATGGGGTACTATATACTGATGATTGTTCCCGGCAGACTGGGCAAGCTCTCAGGCGCCATCACCACAATCACACTGGCTGTCCTCACCCTAGCTCAGCTCATCGAGGATTATGGACAAGGCCGAGACAATGCGAGGGAGGTGCAGCAGCAGTTGACGATTATCGCATTCCCAGAGCTATGAAGGTGGGGTTGGTTTCATTATCAACTCGTTAGGAATAACTCTTGTGCTGGAATGACATTAAGCTGGACATGCTGGGGGTGGAATAGGTGGATGAATGAATTGAATCGGACATATGCAGAAGAAAGAACTCTAGCACTCTATATAGCACGCACACTCTAGCCAAATCTCGACTGCTCTGTTCTATCCCACTTCCCAAATTGCACATCTTATGCCGTGATGCATCGTAGTACGTAATCGACTCTAAATATCCTTAACGAAGCCAACTTCGACGACTCTATCCATAGAAAGTCTTAGATTCGCAATCTTAGCACGCGTATTATCCCTGATCCAGAGGAACGTCGTTAGGAGAATGCGGCGGGGGAACGAAGTCTGGTGATCCTTGATATGCATCTGTTCCTTGCCGATGATGTACATAACCTTGCTAGCGTAAGCACGATCAAGCCTGCCAAGTTCTTCCTTCGTAGCCTCGTCATCGAGACCAAGCATTGGCCTATTTCCATTCTGCGTAGCGGCGATCTTGGCCTGAGCTTCCGAGTCGGTATGACCATTAGTCTGTCCATGCCCATGTTCCTCCGCATCATCGACCTGTACCACATCGCCGCTACCCCCGTCGCGGATAATATACTTGCGTACTTGCTCGTAGATCAAGGCCGCCAGATCAGGGGTGATAACCTCGTCCATGTAACCGTGACGAACAACCAGTCTGTAGCATCCAGGAACGGCCGGAATTCTCGAGATAGCGTAGCGATCGCTAGAAGCGACGGATGGGGCCTCGACCGGATGAAGATGGAAAAAGATGATTGCGTCGGGTACAGTGCCGAACTTGCTAACGAACTGGGTGAAAACGGTCGGCGTAAGCACTCCAGTCTTATCGAAATAAATACCCAATCCCTTGATACGACTAACAGCACCGCCACCCCAACGAGGTGCTAGAACGAGGGGACTGTCAGAGGAATCGTTTTCCCGGTGAATAAGCTGGGCCGGCCGGAACCTATCTTCAGCTTCTGCGCGCCATTGGTTCTCTTTTCCGAAGCGCCAGAGCAGGAAGATGCATGTGAGGATTCCAGCGATCGTGATCGTAAACCAAGCGCCGTCAGGAACTTTGTTCAGTGCCGAGGAGAGATACAAGCAATCGACGGTCGCGAAAACGAGCCACGGTATGAAAACGACGAACGGAGAGAGACGCCATACGATCAGCGACGCAAGCGTAACCATGCATGTGTCGAAGAATGTCACGAACATGACACATACACTAAGAAATATTAGCACTTTGTCACAGACAAGCGTTCAGGCATAATGGAAACGTACCCATAAGCGTTTCCGAGACGGGTAGTGTTGGAGTAGACACCGGTGACGAGAATGGTTCCACACATCAGAATCCAATTTATGAAAGGTACATAGAGCTGCCCATGGAACTTTGTCGATGTGTGGACAACCTTGACTTGTGGGCAATAGGACAGTTTCATCAATTGACTGATGAGCTATCATAATGATCACGTTAGTGCCATATTCCCATATAAGGATATCGTGAAATTTACCTGGAAGACAGCCGTAATCATGGCTTGCGATGCAACGATAGCAGCTAACACAGCGACGATCAAGCTAGGGTACAACATTCCCGGAGGGACAGCGTTATAGAACGGGTTGGAGTATGCATCGGGATTGACGCTGATGTAGGCGGCCTGGCCAACGTACGCCAGCAACAAGCAAGGGTAACACCAGGATAACCAACTGATCTGGATAGCCCTCATGCTAAAGGCACCCAGATCCGCGAACAGAGCCTCGACACCGGTAAAGGCGAGCAAGATACCGCCAAGCATTCGCCAAGCATCCGTCTTCTTCTCCATGAAGAAGTGGATAGCGAAGTAAGGCGAGAAAGCTTTAAGTACCGAATGATCGTACTTAATCAAGTTGTAGATGCCAAAGCTAGCATTGAACCCAAGCCACAGAATGACGATTGGGGCGAACATAGATGCCAATCTTGTAGTTCCTAGGGGTTGGATAAGGAAGAGGAGAACCAATATTCCGCAAGATGTTCCCACGATGGTAGGACTATCTATGTTTGGGCTCACGACAGAGAGACCCTGAACAGCACCCAGCACGGACTGCGCAGGTGTTAGCACACCGTCGGCGATAACCATCGAAACGGCGAGGACGCCGATAGTCTTCAGGAGACCACGAGTGAACTTGCTTCGCTCGATGGTAGATCGAAGCGTGCGATTGGTCGCGCTCATGTCCTGAGTCAGATGACGTTCCATTTTCACGAGACGCGCCTCGCGAGGGTCGCGGTCGGTGATATTAGCCTGCACAAAGTTAACAACGGCGACACATCCCCAAAATATTCCGATTACTCACATATCGGGTAAGTAGTGAATAACAGCTGAAGGTACCCCCTTCTCCCTGGTTATCGGCGTGTAGGATGATCAAGATGTATTTCAGCGTCACCATGATCGTCAAGGACCATACGACGACGGAGAGGACTTGGAGAAGGTCATCGTAGCTAGGCGCAGAGGTGAAGGTACTCGAGAACACGTAGAGAGGACTATAACATTCAATTAACTCTGGCGACTCGAAAATTCGGTAGGAAGTTAGATAAAAATTTACCTTGTCCCGATATCACCGTAAATGGCACCGACTGACTGGTATGCCAGCCTTCAACACCACAGCCGATTAGCATCAATCTATGACCGGGTACAACTCCACAATCGAATGGGAACTACGATACCAGAGCAACGCAGAACCCTTAAAAACCTGTTTCTTCCTCCCGTCATCCTGGAGCCAGTCATCTTCGTCCTCGACTTCCAGGTGATCGCTGCGCCTGTCGCGAGACGCGCGAGAAGCCGTGCGACGCAGGCCTGGCCCGCGAGACCGCGATAGGCTGCGCGTGTGGTAGACGCCGCCTAGATCCGTTCCACCGCCGGCACTAGAGTCCGAGGGTTTGATGGTGTCGTCATCCGCGGCGATTGTGATCTTTGGTGTCGCCATTCTTGTCATCAATCCGCATTGGTAACACTTTATTGCGAGGGCATCAAAGCAACAAAAAAATAAATAAGGGTAGTTCCAAATACGTAAAAGCTGTCCAAGGGTCACACACAAAACTACTCACACTGCAGGAAAATAGAACAGATTCGGTAGCACGAATGGGAGGGTATTAATACATATTGGATGGGCAAGGCAGGATAGCTGGGATATCTGGGTGGTGTGAAAGCCATCTAGACCAAGGCCGGTTGGGTCTTTGAAGATCCCGGATCCTAGGTGAATCGGCCTATTACATTTCATATTTTGGTAAAGATAAGACCGCCACACAACGCTCTCTTCCTTTCTCTTTGGGGGGAGGTTTTGGGGGAGCGGGCGTGGGGAATTTTTTCTTTGACCGGGCTGTTCTGCACGTGGGAACTAACAAAAATACGGATTTTCTTGTTTGGGGAGTGAGCCCAGTAGGTGAGAAATGATGGATACCGTCCTCCTGCAGAGCGGGTTCCGAAAGAAAGGAAATGGCGCTCCAATCGCTGCTTGAAGAGCTCACCGAATTGGGATAGCTTCCCTTCGTAATCCGTCACCTATATCCTAGCTAGACAGCTCAGACAGCTCAAGCCTAGGGCGAATCCAGCTTGGGTGCGGACGCTGTGGCAAGGGGGTTGTCTAAGCAAGCTTTCCAGAAAAAACTTGCCTTTGCTAGCACTCTTGCTAGCGAAGGGTCAAAGGAGATGAGATGGTGAGAAGATGGACGCAACCATAATTTTGCGCCGGCGCCATATCACATGACCTCGAGGCCTCCGGATAGGGGGTTGCAAGAAGGTGCCAAAGCTAAACCCCAATCCATGGATTGATATCCGGGGTGGGTATGACGAAGTCAATATCGCGTCGAATTAGAGTATTGGAGTTCTTATCTAAAGTAAGCTTTATGGTAATGTTACAGTCATTGAAATAGAATTTGGTAGGGTTCAAGGGATCATGGTGAGTGGCCTATCACATGCCAACGTCCAGGGTTCAATTCTAGGTAGCGCAGCAGGTATGCACCCGTATGCACTTGCTACATATCAGAAAATGGCTCATCCCGACGGTATGCGAAACATACAAACTACATTAGTTCAATGAAATCTGGATACAAACACCAAAATGTTGACTATTATAGTCGATGAAGTTTTTTTTTCCTTTAAATTAAATTTTCAAATTTGTAGAGGCTGAGTCGACTTGACCGAGGCAGCTTAGTTAGCTGTGCTCACAGGACGTTTTTTATTAGGCCAACGCTTTCATCGAACAGGTTAAATGAAGGTAGGCACGTATCCATAAAATAGCTAAAGCGGCCTGGAATAGATTAGACAGCGACGCAGGTAGGTGTACTTGTGTCAGTGGTGATATGGTGTATCTGGCTGTGCCCCGAAGATAAGCGGATGGATATGCATGCCACTTCTAACTTGGGCAACTGTACAGAGGTCGCCATCAAAAGTTTTTGCCATAGGGCACCCCTGTCAGGCTTGGCAACAGCTGGCTCTGAGGCTTTGACAGCTGACAGCCACTATGGATAGCAACAGCTACCAAGTCACTAACTTCAATATTAGATTTTATCATATATAATCCTTTAAAAATGATGCAAAACAATTGGATAGAATCAGCCTTGATTAAAGTTTATGGATATATTGAAATTTGAAAGTTATAGCGAAGGCCCTTGCTGAAATAATTGATTGAAATATAAGGCCTTTCTCAGATATTCCGGCAGCTGTCCCACAGCTGCCAGATGAGCTGCCAGGTGGGTCCCGGACTTGGTGTATGGCAAAAACTTTTGATGGCGACCTCTGTAAACGTCGTGTATTGATGTATTGAGTAGCAAACTAGATGATACGTCAATCCGAATTGACCATAAAGAAGAAGCGAATCTCCAATTGTCTATTTTAGTCTTTTCGCCGGTTAAAATCTTCATTTCTTTTTTATCTTCGTCTTCCCAAATGGTCATGCTTTTTTCCCGACCTGAAAAAGCCACGAACAAATAGTCTAAGTCACCTTCGAATTTCGACGTACGCCATTTACGCGCCTCCCACTTACCATTGCTTGAGCTGTCTGAATTAGTTAGTCTAATTGATCGACCGTTTCTCCATTTTTCTGCGACCCATTTGTCTCGCCAGCCACTTTCGTGCCATCCGCACGAGTGACGGGGAAAATCCAGCCCGAATTGTCCTTGACCTTTCCTAGCTGGATTCCTTTCAGTTGAGTCAAGAGCCGTAAGCAAATCGGGCCGGCGTCTTCGTTGGCGTCAGGGATAAAAGTGACCTTCTCAACACCACTCTCAGTCGACAGACGCGAGTGCGCCCCAGCAGAGGAGATGGATTGAGGTGAGGCAGGGTCAAAGCGTCGCGTGATCGATCGTATTGGCACCAGCGCCGCAGCAGTACCTGCAGCCATCACTTCAGAGAACTTGGGCAGTTCCGTATATTTAATCTGGGGTAGAATTAGTAAAAATTGATTCATGCGCGATAGTTTTATAGGCAGGCTGCGCGGATGGATACTTACAGGTCTCTTCTCCACTTTCCACCCGAAGCTGCGCGCAATGTCTAAGACACTGTCCGCCGTCACACTTTGGATTACGCTCTTCGAATCTGGCGCCACCAGTGTTACGTTGTCACCATCCGCAATGGCGCCAATGAAGCCACTTGTGCTGAACTCGTCGATCTCCGAATGTGTCGCACTGTCTAGATGAAGAGTGATGCCAAATCCCTCATTTCTGGCCTTGTCGCTCCACCTAAGTACAGGTGCGTAATTGCCTCCGATCTTTGCATTTCCTGTTCCGTTCGGGGCCGCACGATCGAAGTCATCCAAGATCAACGCATTGACCGGATGTGTACCGTGGTACACACCTGTGGGGAGGACGTAGACACAGAACGTATATTCCTCGGGAGGGCTGAGTCCCAATTGTGCGCTCGAACCGTAGATTTGAGGTCGAATATACATAGCGGCACCTGTTTCGTGAGGTGGGACGTATTCGGCATTGAGAGAAACGGCGGCTTTCACGGCATCGATGAACAGGTCGGTGGGTACAGGAGGGACCGAGATGACGTCGGCGGAATGCTGCATTCGTACAGCATTGCGATCAGGTCGGAAGATCTGAATATCGCCGGAGGGATTGCGGAAAGCCTTGAGGCCTTCGTAGGCTTGTTGGCCGTAGTTAAGAGCTGGAGCCATGCCGTGGATCCGGATGTAAGGATCAGTCACGAACTGGGGCGCCGTCCATTTTCCGGTCTTCACTGAGTAGTGAGACTCGATATGTCCATTTACTAACAAGATCTTGGAGTTAGTGAACCTCCATATGTCCTGTATTCTACGATCAAGGTCAGCGAAAGACACGCTTACTCACCTTCGCGAACTCGAAATCCAACATTGGACCAGTCAATGGTGTTGACCGGTGGTGGCGGGAATGAAGCCATTGTTCCAAGATATCGGTACCGTTATGCGAAACGTTCAATTAACCTTTAAACCTTCAATTTTACCAGCTTTAGACTTTAGAAGACACGATTCAAAAGGGTAAAGTAGTAGAATAACAAAATAGTATTAAGCTGAGAATATGCGATTAAATCATTGGCTCCTGCGATTTGGTGCGTATTCGAAATTTGGTGACTTCGGAAGGGATGATGTACCTCCGACTATCGGAATCGCGGGGTTAAACATGCGCCAGGAGCCCTGGAGGAATGTCACTGTGGTGGGGTCTTTACAGGGTTAAACGTCAGCTTATTCATCCGTTGCTGTTTATTTCCATTAGTGCTCAATATTTAGATGCCACTTACACCTATTATTTTCAACGTTGTTACTGATGAAGCTTACATTTATAAGCTGAGGGATTAACGGTAATCTGATTTCATTTTGGCTTCCTAGTTTCAAATATATGGAAAGCGGGATTAGCTCAATCTTTGTTTCCTAAGAATTCCTTTAACACCTTGACTCCTTTGCTCTCCAATTCTTTGACCTCCAATTCAACCAATTCAACCAGTCAAGGATAGCAATATGTCCTATCAACCAGACCACCAAACCTTCACTAGAAACCCCGCCTTGACACTATATCAAGGCAAAGATCAACACCTGGGCAAACCTATCCAGAGCTTGCCCCTGAATCTTGACCCATACCAAGCTTCCTAATTGATCCTCCCAATCCCCACCCCCGCCAATATTTTCCAAATTCTCAAAAACTCCCAGACATTATCATCAAGTGAGATATCGCATGATTAGATAATTCCAATCCGCCCAAGTATCATATTTCCGTCAATGCAAAAGATGTCATTTCAACGCCAAAATGTTGAATATATAAGCCAAGCGAGGCGGACTGTAGTTTGTCTCTTCGTCCGGCTTGTGCTCCCTGCTGTTGTGACCCGCTATAATTATTTGGTGGCCATCAATTCAGCTTATGTTTAATATGTCGTTAATTTAGTTAGGATACGAAGTTGTGACCCAAGTCCAGAACCAAGTGTCTGACTCCGTGGTCATGGGGTTCGCGGGGGTAGTGGGCTCCATATTGTTGTTTGTTGTTGCACGATATTGATTTGGTATTTGCCGTTCTCGTCAGTTTAATTCTTTTCGTGTTTGCTCGCACTGCTGTTATGAAAATGCGAGCTTGCGACCGTAGGATCGTGGAATTCTCTAAGTGGGATATTGAACTCGATCTCTGGTTGATGTACGGTTTCAATCGGAGACTAGCTCAATGTCCTTGCTTATACGTGTTCTTGCACTGAAAACACGTACTACTAGGTAGTGTAATAATGTATAAGAGCGCACTCTTCACAGTTAACGGAAGTCCGGAGGCAATATTGGTGTAAAAATAGATGTCTTTGGGGCCCTGAATCAGCTATTGATTCTCCACCTTGAGGTGCCGGCACCACACACGAAGTTCCCTATTAAATCGATGATTGAAGTAGGTTCTTGAGTTGAACAACCTAGAGGATGGGAGGAGGCGGGGTCGAGTTATATATCCAAAGTAGGGTGTCTATCAATGACGTTCACGCCCAACTGTTGGATTTCCAATTATTTCGGGGCCAACGTTCGGAACTCCGCCGTACCAGGGAATTTCGCAGCGTTACCGGTTCCTTTCCACGTTCCCCGACACAGCCGGCCCTCCCTAACGCGCTCTCGGCCGAAAAGAGAAACCTGGGGCAACTGGGGTCAACGCGATTGGAGTCGTGTTCCCCCTATACTCCCTATAGTAGATGCCTTATTGTCGACGACCTGCCCAACCAAGCCGCACGGCGTGGCGCGATTGGCAAGCTGCCGACGCGCCAATGTAGGTGGTTGACGATCGCTACGCTTCGGGGGTTTCATTTCCACATGGATATCGCATGATCATGCGGAGTTTCCACCCGCCGAGCCACCTCAGCTCCGCGTTACCACACCTCCCTGAGCGGACGCAATACACGGAGAAAGATGGTTCCATCTCGGTGATCTGCCTGATTTGACCTTATGAGGACGAGATAACCACATGGTTGGGAACAGTTCGCCAGGCCCTCCCCCTCCGCGGGGATCTTTCCGACCACCACATTGTATGCATGATTCTAGATCTATCCGGCATTTGAGATAGCTACCCCGGTCGTCTGATTCTCACATGTCTCTCTTCAGAAATCTCAAACATGTTTGGTCCACCACCTTATTTAAGCTCTCGCGATGGCACAATCTTTATCACTTTTATTGCTGGATGGCTAGACCGATCTGCTGATCACGTACAATAAACATCGAGCCACCGTGAAACACTGACGCTGCACTCGCTTGAGGCTGGAGGGTAGTATCAATCTATTAACGTCTTTAATATTCTGTATGATTAGATATGCATTTTTTATTACCTTACCCACCGTTGCCTTGAACATATCTCATATCACCACAACATTATATTGGCTTCATCGTGCAATTTGACTGTTACGGAAATTGTTGCGACGATGATATGACCGAGATATGGAACGGGTTACATGCAGCGTTCCACGAGCCCCAGAGCCCCAGCCAGCAAACAGTTAGAAATGATGGCTCTGTGCACGTAAAAACGTATGATGTTGATGAACAGGTAGAACAACACTGGCAAGTGGAATCGTAAATGTTCAGAACAAATAACGGACTTTATGAACGTCGAGCTTCCGGTTTTGCTGAGTCTCTTGAACGTAGTAGGCATCAGATACTTGGAATAAGGTTGTTTATCTATCTGTACACGAGTGATCACTAGGTACCTATTAGGTAGGTAGGTTGCAATAGAAAACTAGAATTCCTATTGGCTACACGTCGGAATACCTGCGTGGAACATTGTAATATATACAACTACAGCAAGGTAATCTTTTACGTACGACCATAGAAGTTAGAATACTCGGGATCCCGTCCGCTCTCCCATAGATAAGCTGACTATCGCTGGACTAGTAGTTGGGTCGGTGACGACCAGCGAATCCCCAGTGTTGTACGTTTTATTCACTTTTTGCCATTTTTTGACGGAATATTTTACTAAATTAGGTCAATTGTGGCTACTACGACGATATGGGTACTAGTCGTATGAGTTAGCGAAGACATCGTATGGTTTCAGACAACCTCTCCGTTTTAATTATCTAATTCGCTAACTATGGGAGACCGAGACCTCATCATACACGCGTATTGTCCACACCATAGCAATCAACATCTTAAAGCAGCATTATAGAAATGTAGTAAGTATGTCAGGAGACTTGGTTGATTAGGAGATTTTTCATTTCTTTACCACACGTTCTTCTTGTGGCTGGCTGATCCGCGCGAATGAACGCGGGGACCACCATCTTCTATGTACAGGACATTCTAAACCTCCCGGTATCTTCGGCCCAAAAGCAAAGTTCATTAACCGATCCAAACGTCGTCTCGTCGTAATAGTGCACGCGCCGGTTCCTACGTAACCGACGCCCAAACGCATTTTGTAATCCGACCTATCTATATCCCGCCGTGAAAAATGTAGGTCCCTCTGCTTGTAGGCGGATTATAATACAGATCTAAGTCGGTTTTGACTAGGAAATATAAAATGCAGAACCTTCTAACTCACCAACACCATTTTAATGCGATACTCCCCAAGTCTGGTATAAAACCATACGGGAGAAGTCTTTGTTAGGCTTATAAAAGAGATATACGAATTACCCTCCTTGCTCAATACCCGGGGTACTAAGCTGCATCCAACGCCAAGCCCGGTCAAAATCAAGCATCCCATAGTGCCAACCAGCTACCACGATGCCGAGCGCCACAGCTCTATCGTAGAAGCCGAAACAAACCGCCTCTCCGTCTAAGAAAGCCCGGCCAACTTTTGTAGTGTAACAAGAACACCTGCAGTAATCATTAGTACGGCCTAAGTGATAGAGTATGATGGATGGCAACTTACCGCTAACACCTTGTGTCAAAGTAGAGGTAGCCTCGGTATTTCGGCTACCCAGACTAACAGTGACAACATCCTTTACCCCGCTATTACCTCTGATGTTGTTAGCCCACTTGAAGACCTTCTCATCCTCACGGCCGTCGCCAATAACCATGAGGAAGTCTACAGGGTTCTCCTCAGACTGCTGCGCCTGTCTGATGGTGTCTTCGTAGACTTGGATGGCGGCGGTCTCCTTAGTCCAGTCGATTGATTCGACCACAACACAATTGTCCAACTGTGTCGCATGAACTCGCTGTTCTTCGCAAGACTCGTTTATGTGACCGGTCCAATCGCTTGCTTGACGCTCCGCATTAGCGTAGTCGTCAGCATTCTTGTAGTGGAAGATCAATGAGCAGTTACGATCCTCGATATCCGACCCTGGCGTACGTTCAAGGTAGTATTGAAGTATTCCTCTGACCGATTCTTTCCACGCAGTAACCCTGTTGTGATCCGCGACCTCGGTCCAGCTACTCTTGCCGGAAATCTTGATGAAGCAACCATTCTCGGCTATGAGACCCAAGTTAGGGACCAGGCGGAAGAGACGGTCGAGCTCTTCCGGTCGGCGTCCAGACATAACGTAAACAGTGTTACGGGTATCCTCAACTAAATCGTTCAATACATCCAAGGTACGCTAAGTGATTGTTAGCATTTTCTATATCTGTTCTAAATGCAATTGCCATGACTTACTTGAGGGTTCATGGGAATGATCTCGTTCATCGGACCGTAGGGGATCAATGTGCCTTCCAAGTCGAGGAAGAACAGCCGACGCTGACTTTGCGAATATCGTTGGCCCAGAGTATTTAGGTTTAGCCGAGGAACAGATGTTTGATCGTGACGGTGTTGCTCCTCGTAGACTTGGTCGAGAGAAGACAAGAATTTCGAGAACCAGTGGCTTCCAGTATGATGGCTAACAATTTCACGGAGCGCGCTCCAACGTTCCGTTTTCTCTTCGTCCGACATTTCGAGAGCCTGTTTAATAGCCTCGGAGCATTGTCGGTAGCTCCAAGGGTTGACGGTCAACTCTTTGTTGCCAAAAAGTGACGAAGTCCCAGTAAATTCCGATAGAATGAGAGATCCATGTCTTTTCTCTGAGTATTTCCCATCCTGACAGACGATGAACTCATGGGATGTGAGATTCATCCCCTCGCGTTGGCTAGTAATCATAAGTGCGTCCGCAATTGTCAGAAGGGCGAGATATTGAGGGTACGGAATATCTTGCTTCAGATAGACAAGAGGCAAGTAAGCAAGATTAGCCCAATTCGAATTTACCCTGGTGACAATGTCTCCTACTGCAGCGTCGAGATCTGTCTTCTCTCCAGTGGATAACGCAACCTGGATCAGGACAACCTTATCTCTCCATTGAGGATTCTTGTTAAGAAACAACTCATAGGAAAGTAGCTTCTGCCGGACTCCGCGAACGTGGTCAAGCTTGTCACGAGCGACAATAATTTTTTTGTCCTTGTAACGGTCCCGCATGATCTCAATCCACTTCATAACCTCTTCGTCCTCGCGATGAGCATTAAGATTGACTGGATCAATACCAATGGCATGATTCATGACGTTTACGAATCGATCCTCCAATTGAACACCGTCGGGTGTTGCTTCTACTGAAAGAAGTCGACTGCACGTCTGGAGGAAGTGGCGCGTATACTCGTGGATCTGGAAGCCAATTAGGTTCGCGCCAAGCATACCTTCAAGCAGCTGCTTCCGGACGGCGAGACAACGGAAGACTTCGGACGAAGGGAAGGCAACGTGAAGGAATAGGCCTATTTTCGCATCCGGAAGCTTCTTGCGAATCATCCCCGGTACTAGCAGCAGATGGTAGTCGTGAACCCATATCGTGTCACCTCGTTTCCAATTCTTTACGATCTTGTCTGCAAATGCTTGATTGAGATTAACGTAGAATTGCCACGAGTGGTCCTCATATGCCTTGCTTTTCGGGTTATCCGGGATCTGATAATGGAAGACAGGCCAGAGGATTTGCTTGCAGAAATGCAGATAATGCCCATCGAAGTCCTTATCCGAGCAGAATACGGGATACATATTAAACTCGGTGACGAATCGATCGTTGATGTCTTCTTTCTGCTGAGTCCCTTTAAGCGCATCTGTGGGCATGCCTAGGGTGCCCACCCAAGAATACTCTTCGCTGTGGCTATCGCGAGCTGCAGCGTCGGCCGCGTTACGAAGACCACCATTGCCTTGGTCAGCATTGACTATGCGCCAGTTGGCGTGTGCAAAGACTCTGTCATGACTGTCGCTTCGGCTCGATCGAGGTTGGAGAACTCCTTGTCGGCCAAGCTCCTTGGCCTTTTCTAGGGTCCTCGCATGCTCTAAGAGGGAAGCTGGAGGTGGTGAATTTGCTCGGGACTTCGGCTGGTTCGCCCTACCGCCCCATTTTGGCGATTCTTTGTCGGCGGGTGCTCTAAATTCCTCGTCGTCCGATACGTTCAATACGCGTAAGCCGTCTTCGTTTATAAAGAGCCCATCGTCAAGGTAGACATCTTGCTCTTCGGGTGTTCTAGGAGGGGTGATAGCGGGGTCGGGAAAGAGACTAGTGCGAAGCTCGAGAGGGGGTCGTTTCGACGATTTCTTCTTGTTCTGCCGTTGGCTAGGGCGCTCGATGGCAAGAGGCGCATCTGGCAGCTTGAAGTAGACGGTTTTGGGTAGAAACCTATCAATTAGAAAGTTAGATGAAATTCAAGATGATATTAACGTCCCACAGGGAATGGCCGGGTTGAAAGTCCACTTTGGTGCACGTTTTTCATGCAAGTTGGTCGTAGCTCCCACCATACGACAAGGGCAGAGAACAAATAGATCTCGGGAAGCTCGATCTAGTGCCAATATAAAATAATACGTATAATGCATATGTTGGCACAGATAATGGCCAAGTACTTGAACGGACAAACTTTCGACGTGTAACAATGGAAGAGATATTGGTAATAGACAACATGAAACGAATAGGACTTACAATGAAGCTATGAAGATAGTCATTGTAGGGAAGAGTTGGGTTTATTGTATGTAGTTGGGTTTGGTTATGTGTGGAGGTTGCTAAAGACACAAATAGACACAAACCAGACTACAATTGCTATGGTAGTCTGGATAGGAACGGATCGCGAGAAGTTAAACGGTAATTGTAAAATTGCAAGTTCATAGGAAAGAATTAAATGTTTTTGTAGGAGTTTCTGTAGATGAGGTGATCCGTGTCCCGTGTATAGTGCGTGTATCGTGTTTGAGGAGTGTGAGTTAGTAGGTAAGGTTGCTTCGAATCCCTCAGCTAGAGTCCAAATAGAAGAAAAAAAAGTTTGAGATCGGACGTCCTTTAAAAGTCGGGTGATTGAACGGCGGAGGGGAACGGGAGCTAAACGGATACTACCGGGACAGGTTAGTAAGAAAAAATATTATTGGTTTTATCGGTTTGTGATAGGTAAAAGTGACGCAAAAGGCATGTATAAAAAACTCGCGAAAAAAGGAGCTTGAGCCAGCATATTAAAAGCTGGGTAAGCTGAGGATCAAATTGATGTCAATGAGTTGTACGCATAGCACCAATTGGGGAACTAAATTTGGGTACATGTTGTACCTACAGTAGAAAAGTCAATTCTCTACTAGGATGACACCCACTGAACTTCCTAGGCGCTAATAAACTGTGCGACCAGTGACGTACTAGAGAGGTAAAAAATAACTAAGAATACCTCTTAGCTTGTAACCATTTCCACGCCAACCCAGTGTCTCTATACACGTACTGTTTCTAGTTTACCTAACGGCGGAGCCTTCTAGCAGGGTTATACGGTCATCACTGGGGTCTTAGCGCACCTATCGTCGATGGATCTAAACCTTGCTTTGGAACATTCGAAGCTCTCCAGGTCTTTTTCCTCCCGTCCTGCCGTTACACCAGACAAACTAAGAAACCTCGACGCCGTCGCTACCAAAAGTCCAATATTCTCATTCAGTTGCCAATTCTCCACTTTACAATAACGACGGCCCTTTTTCTTCAAAGCCAACTGCACTAAACATTCTCATCCCTCTCACCAATCCTTCAATGTTTGACGTAGTAAGGTTGTACGCAGGAGGAATAGCTCCTCTCAACGACGTCAACGAACAAAGAACAAGTATTATTGTATAACTTGATAGGAGTATCCTACATTAATATTCTGTTTCGAATAACATCGAATCTAATTTAGATTTGAATAGAATGTTCCAAGGACATTTTGCTCCGACACAAGGCTTCAATTAAACAACAGCGAAGAGGCTGGCAGGTTGGTCGGCTGGGCGACTTTACAAGAGGATCACAGCCTTATGTGGGAGATCGAGCTTTCTAGGAAGTTCCCTACTAAATACCGATCCAGCTCAATTCTTTCCTACTTCGACTTTACCCTGGAGGATTTGGTCCGAGGCTAACGCGTTACGATTTAGAGAACCCACACACTCTAAAGGTGAAGTTCCAATAAGCTTGGCCGAGTTGAACAAGTGAGTTGAGTCTTTTCTCGCCGAGCTGATACTGATATCAAGAACAGACGGGAACTTTCCATCCATTAAAAAAAGGATGTAACTGAGAACAATCATCTCAAGGCCGAAGTTTTAGGCCCGCAACCTATCCCAACAGATGCCGAAATTCCCGTCGGTTTCTGCATTATCTGGGCGTTTTTTTTTGTTTTTTTTTTTCTCTTTCTCTCCACTCAAAGAGGGCTCCGCAGTTCCAGCGTCGCGTTTCTCGTTACCATTCGTCTCTCGACTTCGGCTGGCTTGATGGCATCTGTAAATTATACTTGAGAGTCCGAGCACATTGTCCCTCCGAGACGTCCCATTGGTCGCTTTTCACCTTTACCGGCACGGGCCATTAGTGAGCGACCGGTTTTCCCCGCAATGCGACCTGTTTGGTCGGGTCTTTGCGGACAATTCCAAAGACGTGATAGCTTCAAAAATCATCATTTATCCCCCCTAATTCCCTGAGCTGGAAGTTTCGTCAGCTACCCGATACCGTGGCTATTCCTTTAATCTCTCCAATCACGGGCGATGTTACTCGTCAGCCAGAAAAGGATTCGAGCCAGTCAGACCGGCGGAATACCAAAGTAATTGGCCGTCTTAGCCTACCGAAACCATGCTGCATTAATACCTAAATTAAGCTCAATTAAGCCGCACCTGCTGTGACTTCGTCGAGAATTCTATGTATCTCAAATCACTATGTCCTGAAAAGCGATAACTGAAAATAGCCAGCCTCAGACCTCACGATGAGCCTAGAACTTTCTAACACATGTACCATGCAGAACCAGTACGGCTTCCTTGGAATGGCAACTCCTTGATGCCCAAGAAGCCTCAGAGAAGCTCACATGCCTGTACGGCTCGCCCGTAGCCCGGGTCCCCGAATAGTTTGACCTGCAGGGGAATGCAAAATTTTTGATATGTTGTGCTAATTGGCTCACACCCTCAACTTCCCTCATGGCTTTTTGTTTCGACTAACTGAATCACAGCACTCATGCATATATGCTCGTTACTTAATGCACAATCGTGAGAGGAAACTCGCAATTTTGGAAGAACGCGCATACGGGTCGGACCCTATTCTGATCACGCGGTAAAGAGTAGATCGCTGGCAATTACTGGACTATGCATCTCTTACTCCATTTACAGCCACGGCCAAGAAAGAGTACACGATCCTAGACGCTAAAAAGAGCTTCACCTATGTGGAGTTTAGGTATTGGTTCAATCAAACGGGAACCCTCAAAGTAAACATTTCGTCTTATGGGCTCCTCTGAATAGTGCGATTCAGCTGTAGAGACAACGAAACGCTTCCAAATTCTGGCATGTGTACTGACCGAGTACTTGGAAGAGTTTGAAGCACGAAAGGATGTTGCATCCTTGGCGTGTGATGTCTCGACCAGTCTATTAGGTTATCTGGTCAACTTCCCACTCGATTCCCATACTTACTAGCCTACCTGGTATCCCAACGAACCGCATATATCGTAACTTTTACCCCGCCTTTGGCCGTTAGCTTGTGCGGAGGCTTGCATAACGGTCTCGCGGCACCACTCAGCACATTCTCCTTCGATCTCCTCCACCTGGTAGACTAGTTAAGCGCGTTCGAAGGAAATAAGCGCTTGGCTATACACGTTGAGAAACGCCTAGTAACATACCACTGTCGTGTTTGCGCTGCTATAGGGATAGCCTAACAAACTTGCGAGTCAGTCATCATCCGTCGCTTTTTTTTTCACCAGACAATCGTCTGTATGATAACATCACGACTTCACCTGAAAAAGATCTACATATAGCCGGGTCTATCGACTCGGATACATACCCGAAGTGGCACGGTCTCCTGGCCGCTCAAAACTTATGCAGGAACGGCCCGCATTTCGCGTGCCACTTCACTGGATCGAACTTATGCTGATGCTCGACGCTGGGGCTGTCGGTGTTCGTGAAGTTACCTGGCAGCCTAGGTAACTTTCGAAATCACATAAACCATTGTGGGTTACATACGTGGTTCATGTTTTTCGCAATCCTTTTCCAAATATTGTTTCGTATACTCATTCCTAAAGTTCCATTATGTGACCATGATGAGAAGTCGCCATTATATTATTTACGAGGGCATATGTATGTAACGTTATGCAGTCCTGATGGCTAGAGCGGTCCAGCTTCCCAGGTTGTGGAGCCCGGCAATGAGTTTACAATGAGCTTATCTCGACTCAGCTCTGAAACCTCATTTTCTCATTAATTTCGCCAGAGCCGTACAGCTTTGTCCTTCCCTCCGGACCCAACGAGCCGGCCATCCAGCGACCAATCCAACGCATATACCTCATCTTCGTGGCCGGGTAAATCGACCGATAGCTTGAATGATCGCATGTCCCATACCTTCAAGGTAGTATCCCTCGATCCAGAGCAAAGAAGGCGCTGATAATCACATGTCAGTTCACGAGAGGGAAAAAAACATCGCAAAATATGCCCGAGATACGTTTTCATCCAACAAATGAGGGCGGTTCTCCGTGAGGACTTTAAAGAACCAAGGATGCGATTACTTACCGAATCGGCCGAGAAAGCACATTGATATACTGGTGCGACCTACCAAAGGTTAGCAATTGAGTCATACCTCGCCAACCCCAGTAAAACAATTGAGATGGTGCATAAAGCGTCATATCGATCGTAGGGCTAAGTTCAGATCGTCTCGACTTACATGTCCTCGTAGTGTCGTCAGAAATTTCCCGTCGCTGCTTGTCATATTAGCAACATCCCGTAGTGGTACATGCGTCTGGGCAAATTTCAAGTCTTGCATATTGAGATAAGACGGCGATGACTTACCGGCCCCATATCTTGATATGATTATCCCAACCAGCGCTAGCAATCAGGTTTCCGTCTGGGGAGAATGAAACATGATTCACTTGTTTCTGGTGCCCTAAAAGGCGTGCTAGGGGCTTCGTCCCCTGAGCTGGGTCCCAGAGGTACATTGTGAAGTCGTCGCTAGCGGAGATGACCCGTTCAGCTATCTTGCCCTGCTGCTTTGCCGCCTTCTCAAACCGCTCCTTGGCCTTCGCCCGCTTTTCCTCCGTAGATGCCGGTACATTTTTTGTGTGGTCGTAGAATGCCGTCCGGAGCACAAAATCCGTAGAGAGCGCCAGGTGATTCACCCAATGGGCATGCGAGGACAACGTATGTTTCAGTGTGCCGCTTACTGCGTCCCAGACTTTGACTGTCTTGTCTTGGCTGGCACTGTAGATAAGATCCGTCCCGCCCCATCTAACGCAGCTAACGCTACCCTACCTCGCTGTTAGCCTTTTGCCGGCATCGACAACGTGAGTAATCTAAAACTCACTTTATGTCCTGACAGAACATGCTCTGTCCTGCCAGTATTCACGATCCATATGCGAATCGTGGCATCTTTGCTGGCGCTTGCTAATTTCGGCGTGTCGTCACGCCATAGATGGAATGGTTGCCATGCAATGCTCGTGATCCATTTAGAATGACCATTAAACGGCCTGCCGACAGATTGCCCGGACTCGTCCCATATCCGAACCGTCTTGTCCATACTACCAGTAGCTAGATTCTGCCCATCTGGACTCCATGCCAGCGCCAAGACCCAACCCGAGTGGCCTTTGAGAGTGTACTTTGGCGTCCCGCTATCGGTGTTCCATATTCTCGCCGTGTTATCGCCGGATCCAGTAGCTAGTAGGCTGCTCGTCTTAGGCGAGAACTGCGCTGCTAATATGGCTTCCCCATGCCCCGGTATCCTATTTGACATGCGCGTCACTGCTTGTACTTTGAATACTGCCTGGGGCTCGGCGGCTAGGGTTATTGTCGTCTCGAAAGGATTCTCGATGCCATGTTTTCGGAGTACTGCTAGGAATTCGGAGGGTGTCGGGTAGTTATCGACGACTATATCTGAATTGGGTATATGTATTCGGAAGCGATAAGGTGTAAATTCTTCACGTTCCTACGCGATAACAGTGCTTTAGCATACATTATTATTAGATCGCAAGACATAGAGTAAATGCCATACCCTTCCTAATAAAGTATTAAGTAGTAAAGACACATTTTTCTCGGTCGCATCCGCTAACGGTACTTCTATGGTGTCGGCCAATTGGTTGCCGTCGTTGTCTACAAATCGCGCTTTGAAAGAGCCGGCTTCGATGACCGGGGGTGTGACATCTTGTTGGATCTGAGTGCGCTCTAGAGTTTCGCGTCGCTGTCGCTTGGAAGGCGGCGGGGCTACGGTAGCCATAGTACGGAGATCGTCGCTTCGTTTTCAATTCCAGTTTGTTGCAATTCAGATGTAAGTTTCGGAAGAAGGCAATTCACTCTTTGAAAAGTTTGACCGAATTAGACAAATATACCAGCTATTTTTTCAATAATCGAATTACGACTTCGCGGGGTGGATGAACAAAAGTTGAAAATCTTTATCTTATCGTTATCGCTATCACTATCTTATCGTGTCTTATTAAGTGGGGTTTGTTAAGCAAGAACCTTGGTGGCTACCGGGGTAGCTGCAGGAACGATCTAGTCGTCGCAACCCTTGGAAACAGTCACTCACAACTTCAATTGAAGCTCTCTTGCTTAGGTAGGTGCTGGGTAGGTGCAACCGGAGTCATTTGAATCAAATTTTTTCAAAGGTTTCATTTTGAAACTCAAATTTCCATTTATATTGATCAAATATCTATAAGTGTCCCTCAAAATTAGGAGCCTTCTACAACTCCGAAAGTTAAGTTGAATCTCCATTCATCTCTTGTTCAAGTCATCTCGTGTAGTCGGTCATCAATACTCCCATTGGAAGTATTTAAAGAGACCTTCGCGATGGAACTTTTTACTAGCTCTCGAAGAACAGGGGAGTCTTCAAGTAAAGAGACGACTTCTCATTCACGACGAAATAGTACTCCTGGCCATTCTGTTTCTCGTACAACATCTTCTACCCCTCATCCACAAGCTCTTCACCATGCTTTACCAAGACCAAGTACCTCAACCAGCCAACTCACATCCACCTCATATAGTGGCGGTCGCTCAGCAACAAGCATATCGCACTCGAATCCCTCAAGACAACACCGTCATACAAGTACTGCTTTGGGGCGTAGGTCTCGTGCAGCTTCGTCTGTCTGGGGTTCCGAATCACACGAGATCATTTGCGCCGTCACTGAGGCTCGTGGTGTATCCCCTACTGTTGGCCTTGCTTTCGTTAACATAACCACAAATGAGGCTATTCTAAGCCAAATATGCGACTCTCAATTCTACGTCAAGACAGTTCATAAAATACAGATGTATGATCCGTCTACAATCCTAATCGTAAAAACAGCATTCCCCCCACATCCCAAATCTAGCCTGCTCTCAATCATAGAAGAGGAACTCCTAGATACAACAATCGAGCCACTCGATCGTAAGTATTGGTCTGAGAATGCAGGCCTCGAGTTCATCCAGAATCTGGCATTCAGAGAAGACCTGGAAGCCATCAAGGTGGCAATCGAGGGCAATTTTTATGCTACGTGCTCGTTTGCCGCGGTATGTGTTTTTCCTACCTGTTTTATCCCTTCAATTACTTATCACCAACAGGCTATCCGCTATATAGAGCTCTCTTGCCACATATCAATTGTGTCCCACTCATTGCGGGTCAGTTATCGGCCATCAGAGAATACCGTGATGATCGATATCTCCACCATTCACTCTCTCGAACTCATACAAAATCTGCAGAATGCGAAATCCAAAGACTGTCTCTTTGGTCTCCTGAATGAGACGCTTACTCCCATGGGTTTAAGAATGCTCCGAAGCAACATACTTCAACCTTCTTGTCAAGTTGATAACACCCTTGTCCCTCGTTACGACGCTCTGGATGAACTTACCGTGAAGGAAGACATGTTCTTCGAAATACGAAAGGGTTAGAGATATTACACTAATCACCGTACTCGTTACTAACTTGAAATAGCTCTTAAAGGGTTTGTAGATATGGAGAAACTTCTGACTACAGTAAGAAAGTGAATCTGCAATCCCTACATTGGGCTAACCGCTTGATGAAGCTTGTTATCGTACCTAACCAATCATCGATCCAGAGCTCCGTGCAAGCTATCAATAATATTTTAAGTGTCAAGGCCTTTATCATTGCTATTCCCTCTCTATATGAGGCGTTAGGCGCAGCACGTTCAGATCTGCTAATTAGAATTCGCGAAATATGTCGACCAGAGCTCACTCAACCCGTCGCAGATCTCATTGCAGATAGAATCAATGCTGACGTCACAGCTGCAAAATCACCTCTTGACATGAGAAACCAGAGAACATATGCTGTCAAGGTAAGCAATTTTTTAATCATTACTTAAAACCGATTAACAGCCGGATTTCTTTACAGTCTGGGGTTCATGGTCTCTTGGACGTTGCTCGTCAAACATACAAGGAGGCAACAGAAGATGTTCAACAACATGTTGAAGAAATAGGTAGTGAGTTCATCTTGGTTATAACTCTTACAACGTAACACTGTGTAACTATTGCCTTAGGAGATCATGATATCACTATCGAGCTCAAGTTCGATGAGAATCGCAAGTTCTGGCTACGTCTAAGACAGAGCGACTTTGAAGATAAAAATATTCCGGAGATTCTAATCAACAGAGTTCTCAAAGGTAATTGGATTGAATGCCAAACTCTAATTCTAGTCCAACTCAACCACCGCATCACGGATTCTCACAACGAGGCTATAATGCTCAGCGACAAAGTAGTCCAGGAACTCCTAGATGCGATTCGAACTCACGTACCGAACCTCTTCCGGGTATGTGAAAGCATTGCGCTGTTAGATATGATTGCGGGTTTTGGTCAGTCTGCTACGACAAGGGATTACATCAGGCCTGAGATTGGTAAGACTCTGGCTCTTAAAGGGGCGAGGCATCCTATTTGCGAACGTGTAAGCCGATTCTAAGTCTACAGTAACTCTAAAGACTAATAATTACCAGGCTTACCCGGATCGGTTTATACCTAATGACGTTTTCGCTAATGAACAACACCGATTCCAAATCATCACCGGCTGTAATATGAGCGGCAAGAGCACTTACATCCGAATGATATCGCTCCTCCAAGTAATGGCCCAGATCGGATGTTTTGTTCCAGCACAGTATGCTGCCTTTCCGGTTATTCAACAGCTTTTCGTAAGAATGTCGACGGATGACAGTATTGAAGCGAACATGTCTACTTTCTCACTTGAAATGAGAGAAATGGCGTTTATATTAAGGTAAACTCTGCTCGTATTTAGCTTTATTCAATCTAATGATAGATCCTGTTCTAGAAATGTTAACGAGAGGAGCCTAACCATCATCGATGAACTTGGTCGCGGGACCAGCACAAGAGATGGGCTGGCGATTGCACTCGCTATTTCCGAAGCTTTGATTCAGAGTAATTCCTTGGTATGGTTCGCAACTCACTTTCAACAACTCGGTAGGTGATTTAACATAATAATAATTGAACTATTATCTTAATTCGTGGATAGCGAAGGTGTTGGGTAGCAGACCAGGGGCCCTAAATCTGCACCTCGCCACCGAAACCCACGACATGGATAACGGCAACGCAAAGATGACCATGTTGTACAAGATTACCTCGGGACCCATGCAAGAAGAACATTATGGCCTTAATCTTGCTCGTGCAATTGGATTCCCGGAACGATTCATCCAAACTGCGGAAGAAGTTTCGAACACTCTTGCGGAGACCATTGAGAGGAAGAAACAAGACTCACAGAGTAGGAGACTACTTCGACGCCGAAAGCTGATTTTGAATTTGCACGACACACTCCGCCAATTACGGGAATCAGACATGGATGATGCCGCATTGGGAAGCTATCTTCACAGGCTTCAATGCGAGTTCGTGTCTAGAATGAATGAGATTGAGAGCGACAGACAAATCCAGGAAGAATCTTAATGAGTAGCATAGAAAAAATTTGAAGGCCCGTATGGATTGCAAATTTCTCATTCATTTTGATCTCACCTATTGCCCAAGGTTAGGCTTCAATTAAAGCACACTTTCAAGCTTCTCAAATTTAACTTGATTTAGATTCTACGTCCGACGCTATTCCATACGCCACATTCGTATCCTGCAAACCTACCTAGTATGTAAGGGACACACCACTAGTACGACAGCAGCTATAAGTATCGATATTGTGGGATAATTTTGATAATGCTCATTCGTAAGTTCATCTCAGAATCGGGCCGCGAAGCAACTGACGCTCCCTCCGTACAGTAACATGCATCTCGTATATTCTATCAATCAACTCGGCATCCCCATAGGGAAGGACATAGCTTGCATCACCTCATGGCTTCTTAGCATACGATAACGATTTTTTCAAGGTCGGGTACCAGCTGTGACTGGGCTCAATCAAGAGACGTTACATGTTTGTCTACATGTTGAAGTCTTCACCCGGATTCGCCCCGTTTATGTGGTTAGGGTTGGTCTCATTATACCAATAGTAATACGCATCACTCTGATGTCGTTCCTTCACGCCCGGATGTAACGACTTCTTCATTATCTTCACATACTTGTCTAGGTCGAGCCCATTTGCTCTACGGAATTCTGTGAGTTTCTCAAAGTTGATGCATTGCCGATTGATCGACCTAGATTCCAAACATTTGTCAGGTCTTCAAAGTCAGGTATATCAAGCGGGATTGATGTGATTGTGTACTTACATGTCAGGCTGAGGGTACTGTTGCCCCGCGACCCAGTGATACGTCATGAAATTTACGTTACCACTGCACTGCAACGCCTGCAAGAGGATATCAACACAATGATTGATATGTATTTCGGGTAAGCCCATAACCGAATGATTACGGGTTGTCAGATGATAGTACCCGCGATAGGCATTATGGCGTAAAGTATTCAGACAATGAATCTGGTGGTACACGTCGAACGCACCGAGATAGGCATCGTCGCCTAGTCCCCATTCGGAATCCTCTAGCTTGGTTACGGTAGAGGGATCTTTACCCATCCGGATGATGTCGTCTCGTGTCAAGGGATAGAAGCGACTCAGTTCCCATTCATCCCATAGTTCGTCAGCGATTGGATTAGGCAGCTCTCGTGCTATGGAGGCCCCGTCTTTGGCTGGAAATAGCGTCCCTTGGACGACCCTTGGATTCATCTCCAAGTCCACTCTATCGAAGACGGGGCCTATCTTGCGTTTTAGCTACCGTGTTCATCGCAGCGGTGGCTGGATCTTACTGTAGGTAGATGCCTGCCGTAGCTCGGCATTGAGCTGACTTTTCTGGCTTCGTGCCGCGGAGAAGAGCGCAAGGGATATTGAAAATAAGACAATGTTCATTATTGTTATTAGTATGGCAACGCTTGTCCATAAGCGGCTCCGTTTCGGCTCTTTTCGGATCTCCGACTTCTCGCTTAGTAACCTCTCCGCCTCCTCGTCTTGGTCTTCCATGGTGAGGGAAGAGGATGGCGATAAGATGAACTCGTTTGAGGTCTCCTTTTCCGAAGAGAGTTCGGATACATATGTGAGTTTTGAAGACATAACCAATATACGTATTGACTTCGTCGGGAGGGTGTGATGATTCTTACTAGTCTTACCAACAGATGTGTTAAGACGACTTCGCGTGACCCTCCGGGGTCGAAACTACGTTGGAAGCATTCGAAGGTGGCACAACCACAATTGACGACCTTTTTGGATGTTGCAAGCGCCCAGAAAATATTAATTGATCTGGATGGTTAGTGTCAATAAATATCCTAGGTCGATCACACGACTGAGGGCCGATAAGGCCCCCTTTTACGAATACCCACTTTTCTAAGTGACGACTGCTAGCATTGCACGTCTTTTTAGACTATATCTCCCTCCGGGTTCTCCAGGTACCCATCACTCAGGATTGCGGCATTTAGATCGATATGTGGAAGAGTGGGTTTTATCTAGATCTATATCGAATGTCATAATCCCGAATGGGACACATTCGGGGCAGGAAGTGCAAGGGTGATACTTGTTGGGCTAGACCAACTGGCCTGATATGTTTCGTGTTGGACTTCTAAAGGAAACGAACTGTTTGTTGGTAACGGGATTGCAATAGTAGAGCGACCCGTTGATCAACGTATCCCGGACCCGAATCCTTATGCGAAGCAACCCGGGTGATCGGCTTACCACCCCCCAGGTCATCGGTAATTGGCTGGGTTATGCGAACTTCGCGCTGCATGTAAAGATGATTTGAGTATGAGGTTACCTTGCTAGACGTATCAGGAATATTCGAAGCAACGTTCCCAGGGCGCAGGCGTGACGCAAACAAGGGATAAGTCGACGGCTCATGCCCACGTGAGCGAGCTAATGCTGCATGTATCGGCCGGTTTAATAAGTCTATTTCCCTGGAGGTTGATCTCCGTTACTCTTAGGGGAAGGTGCGCGAATAGGGCGCCAGATCACGTCGTCGACCATTGATTGAAACCCCTTGTCTAGAGACGGAAGAAGAAAAGATCGTCGTTCGTTAGTTCCGTCAAGGGGGAACATAGCCGTGCTACCGGGTGCGCCGGTTACATCGCCAATACCATGGCTCGGACAGTAAGGCTTAACGATTTTGGGACCTTCGGACCGTACGCATTGTTTAGATGCTTCAATTATAAGCTTGGCTTATCCACGCATGATCTCAGCTCATTCTAAGCCAAGATTCCGTCACGGCGCCAACATTTATCATCAGGTCATTCCTTACATATAAACTATCACCACCCGCTTCATCCAGCTGCTCAAATCTCGATCAGGCATTCATCTTTAGCACCAACTCTGATCTCCATCGAAAATGCGCGTATCAGCAATCTTCTTCGCCGGCCTCGCCACCGTCGCATTGGCAGCCCCTGTTGAGGTGAGCCTGATAACTTCGGAAGTCTTCTCCTAAGGTGTTAAATGATGTCTAACCTCCGATGTCTAGGTTACATCCGGGCTCGCTGAGCGTCAGTATAGACCTACCTATAAAATCCATGCGGCTCTTGAAGGGAAGGAGAGCGAGGTAGAGAAGCGTCAATATGAGCCCATCGAAAAGGAGATCAAGGAGGTCGCCGCATAGAAAGGAGAAAGTCGATTTGGCTACAGGGTGTACGGACTACTCGCAGGACAAGTTTACGTGGAACTCATCATGGATCAATCACGTTTAACCTATAGGGGCCACAACTTATGAGAGAATAGTATGATAAATGTCAACTCATTCATGCCTCAGTATCTTTATAGGGATCTTGATATATCGGCCCCTTATATGCTAATTCCGGGTACGACCTCTGGTAAGGGCGGGCGATTGGATAAGACCCATCATCGTACGGAATGGCCTCCATCTCTCGCAATTCATCAGCCCATTCGCTCTCCGGTCTATGTCTCCTCTTGCACCACGTGCACCGAGGTCGAGCCTCCTGCGGCACGTTTGCGCCGCACATGCACCAAAAAATGACCTCGGAATATTCGCCGTCGTCCATTAACTTTGATTTCTCGTAGCGTTCCCAGAAGAGGGCCCCGTCTCTTTCTTCGGCGGCCGTGTATGTGTTGTAATACAGACCCGACCATATGGTCTCCTCATCCGAACATCTCGGACAGATCCATCGTCTGTACCTGTCGCAATCGCACAGCTCGTTGAGGAATTTCCCGCGAAGCTGTTCCTCTAGCGCGGCGTCACAGGTGTCACACAGACACATTATGTTGAGTACGTCCCCCGATGAGCTGAGATGCGGGCGCCGCTCCGGGTATGACCGGTAGGGCGGTAGGTTGGGGGCTACGCGCGGACATACTCTGCACTCCTCACAAATGTTGATGCCGCATTTACGACAGGGAAGGGCCCCAGCCTCGTCGCACTTCTTGGCATATAGTCTTACTTCGATCTCCGGGTCATCGTCGATCCTGTCGAGATACTTGTAATCCAGGGCCCTTATCCGACGTTGTAGTCCGCGCCCGTCGCAGAGGCAGAAGCGGCGGAGGGCCTCGAAGACGGTTGGTGTGGCTAGGATGTATGCGTGGTAGGCCTGGCTCGTTAGGCCGAGGTGGAAGAGATCCCGGGTGGAGATGTAGCTTGCGAGGGTCTCGAGGATGGGGTATTGGCTTATGAGGTCTAGTAACCTGGGTGCCATTTTACCATCAATCCTTTGTTAATGAAAGAAAGAAAGGTAGAGTATATTACATCTGAATGGATATGATTTATACTGTCAATGATGTGAAAATAGATATAAAATGTTCGCTCTGAGTCAATATTAAGAGTGCGAGATCGGTTGATTACATAAGAAATTGGGGGCTAATTGTGGATTAGGTAAGCAGGGTTCTGAATGTGTGCTTATTAGGTAAGTCGTGGGTACGCTGATGCGAACTTCTGATATGGGTTGGAAACTTCGCTTGGGACATTCTACGTGAGTGTTGCAGTATTAGGTAAGTAAATAATGATGTCTATTAGATTTACCCGTGCAGTAGGAACGGATTCTCTATATGTTGAGACGGGGGTTAGGGTAAGGGTTAGGGCTAGTGTTGGGTAAGCTGGTTGACTTGGTTTTTGTTCATTAAGTACACTATCTCTTTCGAAGGAGTCGGAATTTCTGCTAAGCACTAGCATTAATTGCTGTTCGGGATGCCCTTTGATGTTACGAAGAAGTAATCATCTATGTTGTACGACTTCGAAATATCGATATTGAGGCAGCCAAGCATAACCCTAACCCTAACCCTGACCCCGTTACCTAGGGTTAGGGTTAGGGCTAACTTTTGTTAAACTAAAGCGTACCTACCTATAATTCATATTCTTCAAGTTTTTGTATTAATTTTTCTCATTTCTCAAATAAGCCATTGGGAATCTCTTCATATATGATTGAGGCATTAGAGGTAAGGGTCGAAGTGGGCGCAGTTATGGAAAGGTATTGCTCTAGTTCAATAAGCTACTAGGTAACTAGAGCTCTAAAATCCAGTCTAAGAAAATAGTTGATACATAAAACTTAGGCAGGAGTTTCAATGATATCATGTAAGTTTAGGAATAATTATTAACTGTCGTATCATAGGAAATATGGCGTTAACTGTGTCTTGGTTGAATCATTATGATTCGTGGCCCAGAAGCAATTTTATTTCTTCAGTCGCTGCCGTTCGTATTGCAGCACATGGCTATGACCAACGGCTCTTGGCGAAACTACCATTTGCCGAGACAAGCATAAAGCTATCGACGAACCTGTGGGTCAGTTTCAGTCTTGGTTCATACTATTTACAAGTAAGGGGGTAGCACCGCAGTTCACCTCCACAACGTCGAAATTCCCCAGAATATCCCAATGACTAAAAATTGAATAAAACTTCGCTGGAGTCTTTTCAATTACCCAATAAACCATCACATCACTGCTAGAAAGTTAACGCCACGAGAAGTCAGTCACTATTGTTTGCTTGTATGATATAGCAGTCACAGAGTGTTACTCATTAGTGTGGAAAGTATACTCTTCCTCACATATAGAGAAGTTCTCCTTACTTCACAAGGAACTCTTTTAAGTGTCTGTAAGTTATAGATCACACTTAAAACGGGATTATTGGTCTATTGACCGGAACACATGTATGATCTATAGGTACTAGGTACGAGTCCTTCCAGATAATTCTTGCATGCATTCTGTTTTTGCGACCTAAAATAAGCGATAATATATGAGCGACGACGTAATAGACATTTTGTATCTAGGTATGGAGGACAACGCTGTACTTGGTGCCCAAAGGCTAAGGTAGGTAAGGGGGGATGCTTACGTAATACATATGCTTAGTTTTGTACATATGATCATAAATCATCTGGGTTGAAGCCACCTTTTTGTAACAAGTCAGACGCAGACGCCATTAAGTAGAAGTGACATGTTTGCTAGGCAATTCATAACACTAATTCTTTTGGTGCTAACCCTGCATTATAACATAGTCGTTTGGTATGGCATGATATTCCGGGGTTATTCGGACAGCCGGCATAATTGACAAGCGAGTTGCCGAACCGGAGTCCCGAATAGACGAGCTTACTTCGGGTCCGATTCCTACGGACGTCAGCAGTGCTTCCTTCCTTCATTGGTTACCAAAGTTATCGATGAATTGGCCGTGCCATTCAAGGTTTAGTAAACTGCCGACTTCCGTAGTAGCATAAGCACTCAATCACAGTGTACCTATTGGCATGACGTACTCAGTCTCCTTTTGCAGTTATTATCGAGCTAACATACTCATTTTCCAAAGATTTTGTTTTAATATTTTATTTTCAACTCGAGAACGGTCTTTACTTTCGGGGATTTGATCGTTCCAAATGTTACCTATCTTGTGTATGTAAGTACTTTGTAGAGACCAAGTCAGATTATTCTTACCGCAACTTAGGACTGAGCTGAAGATTTTAAAAAATTATGTCGGTATTGAGTATTATTAAAACCGATCGGAGGACCAGAATGTTTACCGATATCATGTTATCGAGTAGGTGAACAAACATACACGTAATCGTTGTTACACCCAAGATACCCTTCTGTGATGGCGGGAAGATGGGGTCCGAAGGATTGTGAGTATGGATTGATGATTAAGAAAGCCTCAAAATCCAATGAGCTGATTGGCGCCTGATAAGCTAACGAATGCCTTAATCTTATCTTGTCAGGGACTCTTTGTTTAGTAGAACTTACGACAAGAAAAGTCTCATTTTGATAACTCCGATTGAGTTCAAAGTTATCAAAGAGTCCATAAGACCTAGAATGCAACTACCTATTAAACTGTTAAAAGATGTCCCTATATAATCGATGATTTATGGCGGAAAATATGTCAGCTCTAAACCCTCGAATAGGACTTAATAAAAGTTGATGTACCCTATATTAGGTACAGGTATGCAATGCATGCGCACCGCATCGCGGAGAATTAATTGAGTTGATGAGGGCTGATTAGGTACCTAGGTATGTTTCACTACATAATGCATGGCGACCCTGGGGGTCACTGGCAAGTCCCGGTTTTAGTGTTGCCTTCCCGAATTGGTAAATGGCCATGATCATATTAATGCGAATCAAGTTCCACACGTACGGACAGGATTTGGAACCATGGATGGGAAAAGGGCTTTGCATGATGGGTAGATGAGTAGATGTGTAGATGCGAAGTTGCGTAGTTGCGATCGGTGTAAGAAACGGCTGATATCATGAACAAACGGCCTCCATGACCGACGAACCGCCTCCACAAATTGCTTCGGTACCGAATCTGAGTAAGCACCATATGTTTTTTTTTTCCTTCCCAAATCTACTCAACCATAATCTCATTTCTCTCATTTCGTCCTATTCATCACTCAAGAAGTCGGAAGAATCGTCAACGATGTTTCCGCGCTCACGTAAAATGAGAAATGAGAAATGGAAACTGGACAAAAATTAGGAGCGATCCAAGTTTGAAATACCCCAGCCACTCAGCCACTCCGGTCAGCCCCGGTCTGTCGCTTCCCATTCAGGAATGAGGATCTCCAAATGTTTTAGATCCCGCAGGTATCCCTGTACCCCAGCGAGCCCTGCTTAGCCCCTAGGCAGCCGAGATTCCAGACTATCCATTCTCTGATTGGATATTCCAGGTAAGATCGACCCAGCTACAGTGCTGTTAGGAGACGAGACACACTAAACTGTTCTACTTGCATTGTCCTATGGCGCTGTCATCACATGCCAGTGTAACTGCTAGGGGAACTGTGACTGTAACTAGGTACGCAGCCACAATTATTCAGGTGCTAGAAATGTACCTAGTAGCGTGTACTTGAGGTACTTAACATTGAAGCATACCTGCGGCGTTGAGTATTAACCTGATAATTACCCATTTGACGGACAGGATCAAAATTCCCTGAAAATCCGGAAATAGAATTCTCACTCGGCTCTTCGAAATAGCGAGAATGGCCCGGTGAACAAGGCTTCGCCGCGTCATGCGATATTTAGAGCGACTAGTCAAATAACCCATCAAGGGCTCGTAGATTGATACGGCCGGTGCACCGATGACACTCGATGGGACCCGAAGCTCTTTTTATTCAAATACATATCAGCGCCACCTTCCCAGTGCGTCTACCACAGGTCTAGATCAATCTTTGCGTACCACAACTCTGTCGCCTCGGAAATTTTCTTCCAACTAGAATTCAGATAACATCATGGTGCCTACAGAGACAGACGTTTTAATCGTGGGTGGAGGACCAACAGGGGTCACATTGGCTCTGGAGTTGGCTGCCCAGGGTATACCATTCCGCCTCATCGATAAGGATCTTCAAAGATCAGATAAGTCCAGGGCGCTGGGTATCCAACCTCGCACTCTGGAACTTCTAAATCGGCATGGCGATGTTCGAGAATTTATCGCCCAAGGAAATCTCAGCCGTGGCACTACCTTCTACATCAACGGCAAAAAAGCAGCCGATATCGACATTTCCGGCCTCGCAGAGGACACAGCATTCCCCCTTATTCTCATTATTTCCCAGGTAGAAACCGAGGTGTACCTAGACCAGTGCCTTGCGAAATATGGTTTCTCGGTTGAGCGCGGGGTAGAAGCGAAAACAATCGTTCAAGACTCCAACGGCGTCACCGTAACAATAAGCAAGCCAGATGGCGTTGAGGAAACTGTTCGCGCAAAGTACGTTGTTGGTGCTGACGGTGCGCATAGCACTGTGCGACATGCAGCGACAGGTCTTACCTTCCAGGGAGAGGCATACCCACAGGATTTTATTCTCTGCGACGCCTCCATCAGAAACTCGAAGATAGCATGGGATCGGTTTTCCCTCTGCATGGGCAGGGGTTCTCTTGCCGTCTTCCCACTTAAGGATGGCACGTGTCGAGTTGTGGTGTCGCGAATAGACGCCGATCAGGATGCTGAGTTGAAACTGGAAGACTTTCAAACTATGTTGGACAACCTCCATGCTGATGCAGGTCAACTGTACAACCCTACCTGGATCACAAGGTTCCACCTCCACCATAGAGGTGTGAATAGCTACCGAGATGGCCGTCTATTTGTCGCAGGTGATGCAGCCCACATCCACTCTCCGGCCGGAGCCCAGGGGATGAATACAGGAATACAAGACTCTGTTAACTTAGGCTGGAAGCTAGCTAAGGTGATCCGTGGTGAACGACCAGACTCTTTCCTGGACAGTTACGATATCGAACGTCGACCAATTGGACAGCATCTACTCGAGAGTTCCGATAAGATGTTCACGTGGGGATGCTCTTCTAATATTTTCTTCGTCACCTTCCGCAACGTGCTGTTCAATTGGGTGTTACCCTGGTATGTCAACAGTAAGGACCGTCGCGCCAACATCTTTAGGTTTATATCCGAGTTTGGCATCAGTTACAAGGATAGTTCTATCGTAGGCACTACATCAGGCCACGCTGGGCAAGTAGTGGGAGGCGACCGAGTGCCCGACAGGAAAATTGAGAGTTCGGGGAACGAAAAGTACTTCCACGAGCTCCTCACCCCTGAGTCGCATCATTTAGTACTATTTTCAGGAGTGGGGCAGGCAGCTGCCACGGAAGAAGCCTTGTTGGAAGCGCGTTCCAAATTCGAGAAAAATAATTCGGACAAAACTAAAGTCCACATAATCTTCAACGCAAAGGCCGGCTCCGGCAATGTGCCCGGACATACCGATATTGGGAATCACTTACATGACAACTTCGGCTGCTCCAAACCCACTTATGTCTACATTCGACCAGATACTTATGTAGAACATATCGGCCTGCTTTCAGAGCTAGATGAACTCTCGACATGGTTAAAATAATATCGATTGGGGTTCGGGATGTGGGAGTTGTCAGTTCATACTCACTATGTTCTTCAACACACGGATATCCTATTTCTGAATTTCTCAGCAACGTGTGGAAATTCAATGTTGTCGTCATCGTTTATCTGTTTTTGTATTACTTTACACGGAGCGAGGTGTTACAGGTCACATTAGGATCAATAGAACGGTCTATGTTTATCGATTTGTCATATTAATGCGCAGAAAACTCAATAAATTTCATAATTCATCTTAAACTAGCCCCATATATTATTGATTATTCTAGTCATGCATGGTGAATAGAAATTTAACCTATCAATGTAGTCAGAAAAGAGCGAATTATCTTCATTGGTGGTTGGCTTAACTGAATGGCAGATGGGTAAAAAGGAGAATCCATACTGGATTTGTGTAACATGGTTATATTATGGCAAACCAAGATGGATGCCAAATGAGAATGGTTCATTCCTTTCCCCAGTAGGTTTTAGCTCTGAATTAAGTTTGCGTTTACTTCAAAGTTTACAGTATGCATTCTTTTACTTTGACACACCGCGCTGGGTTATCAGTTCTTTAACAAACACAAGTTACCTTCTTCCAGTAGGCAGGAGAGACCTGCATAAGTCGTTCCTAAGGCACCCGATACTTCACAACTTCCGAATTCTTTAATTTCGCCTTCCTTCCTCACCTTCTTTAATATCTACTTAAGTAACTGCCTATCTCTAGCCTTTGAAACCTATCGCATAAATCTCATGGTATCTTACCTACCTTTTCATTCTTAACTCTACAACACTAGAGCATTAACTAGACGCCATCGACGAATTACTGCTCATCTTTAAACGTGAGAACTTTCTTAACTACCTACCTACACCAAAGAGGGCCATACCATCCCCGTCAACAGCGATGTCTTCTCTAGAGCTGTGTGCCGTATGTTGGAAGAAAGAAGGTCAACTTTGCGGTAAATGCAAGAGTTGCTGCTACTGCTCCAAAGATTGCCAGCGGAAGGACTGGAAGCTTCATAAGACACTTTGCAGCATTGCTGCCGCCGCTACGCCCAGGTCGGAACGCCCTTCTCTCCTGCACATCCAAGCAATCTACTGCCCAGAGAATTCGGACACTTATGAATTCGTCTGGGTTAAGTGCTGTCCCGATCTCTATCACCCGGAAGCCCCGCGCGTTATACCAACTAACGACTCGATTCGAGCTATCTTTGGAAAAGACCAAAGCAAGATTACGATCAATAGTTACTTCTGGGGACCCGGCCTACCCGGCAAAATAGATCCACATCAGTCATCGATATTCTTCCCTACGGATTTCAATACGAGTACCGGTCGCCCACGCCTTATCGTCGGGTCCGTGAGCGAATTCGGAATATTTGGGGATGCCCTACCTCGCTTTGTCGATGCAACTGCCGCGGACTTTCGCGCAGTCCACCCAGGAGGTGCTTTATATCGATTTTCGACTTCCTGGCCGGAATGCCCTCCAGGCCTAGGAGGTGTCTAGAGACTCCCCCTACGGAGGCATTTCAAGACTGCGGTAACTTGTGGTCATGATATCTGCAGAAATCAGCGTAAGTATTATTCCTCTCCCCTTTTTAAGTTTAAATATCCTATGTAGAAAGCTAACAAGTTTTCATAGCTGCAAGTCCACTTAATATTTTTTAGGGCGTGTCTCTACTTCTATGGTGGAGGTTCTCAGTGAACATGGGTGCTGAATGGTTGATGATGGACATTGATGCGCTTTCGAGCTTCAGGGACGACGACTGGCAGTCAATGGATAGCAAACAGCAAATATAGCGGATATTCTCTATTTATCGCGGTCGATATGGTGGAAGTGATACTGCAAGTATTTGGGGGAATGCGACGATCTTCTTCATACTAAAAGGATAGGAGTACTGGGCATAAGAAAATTCGATTTCGGGAGCAAATGAATTCAGAATAGATCGAGTAGATTATAGCCGTTTAGCTAAATAGACTTGATGAACCCCTTTCCTTACTAACCAACGTTTTATCGAAATTTTTTAAGTTTCGTCTGCGATAGAGTAGTGGGTATAACACAATCAACAACAGCTCAACAACGGTTCAACGACGGTTCAACAACAGCTCAGCAACAGTTAATTGGTAGTATATCAAAGGATTCAAAAGTCAATTTAATACCTAATTCAACGCTCAGTATAACACTCAATTAAATAATCAGCCTCCCTTTCCGTTATTTGGGGCATTAGAAGTAAACTTGAAAAATTTCACAACTTAAAAACCTAGCCCCTTTTTAGCCCCCCTTTTCACCCTTGTCCGCTAATATGCCAGCTTGGTAAGCCGACCCGCCGACGTCCCACCCCCGCAATAACAAAGTCCTAAATGTAACCATGGCCATGGCACCGGAACAGGAATCGTCTGATAATTCGCAGACGCAATGAACTACTGAAATACATCTATTTCACCAACCTATCATCGCCCTAACAATGCCTCCTAAATCCGTTCTCATCACAGGCTGCAGCGAGGGCGGGATCGGCGCGGCCCTAGCCGCCGAGTTCCACGCTCAGGGATGTCGGGTCTTCGCGACGGCCCGGAACGTGGGGAAGATGGACGCGCTTTCGAAATTGGGGGTTCAGACCTTGGAGCTCGATGTTAATTCCGACGCGTCGATCGCCGCGGCGGTTGCGGCTGTGAGGAAGGATACCGGCGGGTCTCTTGATTTTCTGGTTAATAATGCGGGCATCAGTTATTTCATGCCGTTCGCCGATTCCAAAGTCGAGGAGCTGAGACGCGTGATGGAAACAAATGTTGTGGCGGTGTTTGCCGTCACGCACGCTTTCTTGCCCTTGCTTATTGAGGCGAGGGGTACGGTGGCGACGGTTGGAAGTATTAACGAGGTGTTCAATCCGCCGTTCCAGGTCGCGTATAATGCGTCCAAGGCGGCCGTGCACGCCATCGCGAGGACGTTGCGCGTGGAGCTCGCGCCGTTGGGGGTTAAGTTCGTTACGCTCATTACGGGCGGCGTTAGCACGAAGTTATTTGATAATGCGCCGACGGAGCTTCCGGAGGGTAGCGTGTACAGCCCCGTGAAGCAGTTGGTGGAGAAGCGCGAGTTCTTGAACGACGCAACGTTTTTGGAGGCGGAGGAGTACGCCAAGCAGGTTGTTGGCGATCTGCTTAGGCCGAAGCCGAAGTTGAATATTTGGCGAGGGGGTATGATTACCTTTGCGTGGATTCTGTCGTGGTTTGGATGGGAGGGCATGCTGGTAAGTTATAATCTGTTCCAAAAGAGGGAGCGCGTTATGTTAATAGTATGGCAGGATTCCAGTATGGCTAAGGGCTTCCAACTTAATAAAGTCCATCCTCGATAGTGATGATACCTAGGTAGGCATACGTACTAGGTATATAACTAGTGAATTCATTGAAAGCTCATAAATTATTGATACATACACCATGCCATTTACCGGTTCTAAGTGGAGTTCCTTCCCCAACGCTAAAAGGTAGCCCTCACATGTTGACTAGGCGGTAGAAACCATCTAGAATAAGTGATAAAAGTAAGAAACTATTCGGAAAACGGGTCGCATTGAGTGTATCGATGCCGACTCTAGGAACACTTCAGGAATGAAAGGTAACGCCTTAGTGGGATGCACTTCCAGGCTAGATCCCTGTCTAATATTTACTCCCAAAAAATTATCTACATCAAGGAAATTATGGTGTTTAGTACACCGTGAGTGTCTTTACCTCCTCTTCTAATATTTTAAGCATATCGATCATGCTCTCGGTCCTCTTCTGACAGGTGAACTATTTCACTGTTCACGATCCATTCCCCCTCATCATCTCCCCATCTAATCCAACCCAATCTAAGACAGGCCTGCCTTATTTCTTCCGCTAAAATCTCTAGACAGCGAGAGGGTGCAAAGTCTACAAGCATGATTGTCGTCGATAATTATTGAAGTAGGCCGTGATCCTTTGTCATTTGGACCAAGTCGTCTAAATCTCTCTTGGCGTCGGCGCAGGCAGTTGCTTTAGTGCTAGCTTCTCTAGTGCCAACTTCTTCTTCATTCTAGCAACTAATGTCTTCGTACGTAGGTGTTCGGCGCATTTCTGGACTATGTATCCTAGGACTCGTTTCGCGTTTAGAGTAAGGAAATCGAATGGTCCTAACTGACTAGCTCGGACCTCGACAGCCTTTTTTAGAAGAGGTATAGCACTGTCGCAGTCGTATTTCAAATCACCCTCAACAAGTACTTTACCGAGACCCATGAGTGCTCCCATTGTCGCAGGATGGTCACCTCCCAATACATCCCTTCGTGAATCAAGGAGCCATAGAAACCAGTTTTCCGCGTTGAAAAAGCAATCATGCTCATAGAGTGCGTGAGCATAGTCTCCGGCTATATGAAGTACTCGAGGGTGTCTGTGAGAGTATTTATTCATTGCTTGGCTGACAGCCCAGGCAAGAACGCGGGTTTGGCCTTTGATGTGCATCTCCTGCCTTAGTGCATATACTATTTCCCAGGTTTGCAGCCCGGTGGTTTGTGTGCCGTAAGCCCAACGATATGCATATATCGTCTCCTCCTCGACTATGGCATGAAGCCATAGATACCAATCGTAGGCCTCTTTGAATGGGGACGACAATGAATTTACTTCTGGCGGCGGCAACAACTCTGGTACACTTCCAAAATACCGCTCACAATGTGCAAATATAGCATCGAGATGTATCCGTAGGCTCCCTTTTCCATTGTGACATTCCTCTGAATACTTAGATTCCGATAGCTTTAGTTTGTATGCCATGATAGCGACTTCTTGTAACATTCGCAATCGTTCTTCGGAATTAAGTTGCCCTATAGCCCACGACTGGACCAAAGGGTGGACAGTGTAACAGCGGCGAGTCTCCTTTCTAGAAACATATTCCGACAAATCAACCAATGAGTATGATATGAGGAGACGAATAGCAATCTGGAAGTTTTCCTCTTTATTCGTTTTAGTCAGAAAATATTTGATAGCGTCAAGTTAGAAATTACTCACTTGAAATTGCAAAATCACTCCCACAAGTGAAAAAGGTTTCGGTTATGATATTCCTATCAAGGAAACCTATACGGAAGAGAATGTAAACCGCATCCACATTTTGTCTTTGTATTGACTCGAACGAAATTTCCCATGTCGTAAATAATGATCCTTTATCATAGTTGATTATATGTGCAATCGGAGAATCGAGAGGTGTTTCTAGGCCGCCGCGATGCACATTTGCTAGGATTTCACGATATCTTCTAATGGGAGCTAGATCAGTCATGCATTCCATAGCAATGAAGGATCCAGCTTGTGCCACCGCAAGGGGAAAGTGTCCTAAGTCACAAAGAAGCATCAATGCATTGTTATATTCTAGAACAATCACTATTAGCAGACATGATACATTAAAAGTCTGATGGTATTATTGTTACCTGGAGAGGATTGTTTTATCTCAAGTTTTGATTTTTCTTCCAGAAGCTTCAGGGCTTCTTCTTGGGACATCGGTTCCACTGGAATGGCATCGTACTCTATTTGTAGCCGAGTTCGTCTGCTAGTGATGACAATATTTCCCCAGTTGATTGTCGGTAGAAAATCCCTATGGTTAAACGACTCTAAGTCGTCGACATTGTCCATTATAATAAGCCAGTGGCGGTTTTTCTCATCGGATAACCAACGGTGGAGGGTTTCTATCGGTTTCGTATTATTGACGACAGCCGTGGCGAATGTACGGTAGAAATAATTCTCTTTATGGATTCCAAGATATTCATAGTGTAATTTCAATTCCCGTAGTACTTCGAAAATTGATTTGATTAGGGAGTCCTTACTTGTGGAGTCGAGCCAAATGATAGCTGTATAATCATTGACTTTAAGATAGGTATACTCAAGTACTAATTGCGTTTTCCCCACGCCACCGGGACCATAGAGAACTAGGACTTTCCGTTCCTCATCTTTTCTATCCATGAGATGAGCATTTACTTTATCGATCAAGTGTGATCTATTAATAAACTTCTGGTTTCGAAGTTTATTAATCTTAGAACCGATTATGAATTCCTGAGGTACCGGTAGTACCTCAGAAATTTCAGAACGGCCTGCGGATATTTCTGAAGTAACAAATATTAGGTTAATAGGAAGCTAAGGTCATAAAGTACCTTAGTCGGGCTGGCTGTTTCATGATAGATAGGTAGAAAACACTTCACTAACCTTTCTCTGCCAACCATCTCATCCATCTTTTCTGTATCTTCATAGTAGAACTGGTAGATAGGCGACGCAATGGGGAAATGACACGACCAAAATTTGGATCATTTAGACCGTCAAATTTTACAATCGTGCTATGATCTGCATCCATCTTTATTGCCTCCGCATACGGAGTACCATCAACAACAGCAGTATGTTTAGGAGCAATCTTGATCACACATGAGCAATGTACTTCGATAAATGTAATGGATATTCCAATAAGATTACGTACCAGTATACTCAGCCCCGCATGAAAATGCATAGGTAGTGATTCGTAGAAGTAGTAAGTTTCGATCTCTTTTTGAAAGGCATTGTAACGAGATTGTATAAGATTCAAAACTCCTGAATGTGTTCTCAGATGTTCCAAAAGAGCGTTGTTGGTGTTTTTCCATGGAGATATAGCTTTAGCACAGAACCGTATGCCATCAATAGCCTCGCTGCCCTGATGTGGAGTTCCCATGAAGAGAACGGCACTAGTAGAGAGAATGATATTACGGTGCTGTTCGTGGAAGTCGACACGTGTAGTATCGGAATACTCAAGAGCCTATGACACAATCAGAATGACTACGCTTAGTTAATAACAAATGGTTTCACCAACGGTCTTGATAACTATTCCACCAAGGCTATGGGCGATGAAGATAATTGGACGCTGCGAGGTCTTCTAAGGATTAGCATGATAGCAAACGAAAGATATGGTGTGTAGGCATAGGGAGAGCTTCGCATTCACATTAGTTGCCAGACGTAATTCCGTTAAATCGCGAACAAGTGTTTCGCCAAACGTGAATACGTCGTCCGTAAGAAGGGTGTCGGCGCTCCATCTTGAGTCATATGCGTAGGAGAGGATACGAGACTGCGGAGTTTCAACGGGGAGCAGGTCTTTAATCCAATAGACTCCATTATTTGACGTCCAACTCTCTTTCCAATCTCCATCAAGCCCGTGGACAGCTACAATGCTGAATTAATGCGTTAATAATACGGACTTTGAATGCCAAGTTATATATCTTTACTTACTCTACCGAAGCATTAGCTATTTCATGTATGGTTTGTAGACCAGAAGCTCTATCCTGAGGATAGCTCTTGCCCAGATCGCCAGCGGTAGCACTCTGGAGGCTAATAATGAGAAAAACGTAGACGAGGAGCATTGTTGGTTTCATTTTGATAACTTTATTGAATCAAAGGGTGGAATAAGTAGTAAGTAGATAGGTACCTAAGGTATCTTAAGGAACATAGACGTAAAATAGTAAAGGTAGTATATTTACCTACTCTAAATATGCGCTTTGGGCATAGAAGCAACTGTATGATTAATGGAAAGCCACAGAAAAGCATTCCGCCACTGTTTATGCAGCTATTTCGTGGCGGACTCCTATTAGTTCTAGATGCGTGATTAGATACCTACCTGTAGGTACCTACTTGCCTGCTAGGTCGGTACGACACTGGCATAATCGGTATGGAAGTACCAAAGTATATTTTTCTCAGCAGAGTCTGCCTAGCCTTGTGCAAGTTTCCGGTAAGACTTATGATTTATTTATGATTTAAGCGTACCTACTAGCTCACCTTGCTCTCCTTGCTCGGTAGCTATCGGAAGATTCAGTTAAACATGGCTCTTCACACTCCACAAACTACCGCTAGACCGATTAGCCAGAGAAGTCAGAGTTCTGATGCTGATGAATTCTTAAATTTCGAAAGGTCAGCGAAGAACTTCCAGATATTCGTGGGGTTCTTAATGCCCATCTCCATATTCGGCGCCTCGGTCTTCTCTATCATTCTTGGACAAATGGCAGACCCGAAAGACACCTCGAATACGCCTATACTATCTTTAGCGACTGTAAGGATATTGCTGGCCTTGGCATGGCTATCTTTTGTCCTAGTTATTGGACTAGGCGGACTGTCTCTTGGGTTTCTAGCAACCCATGAGGAGAGTTCCCAGGGGACTTTGACACCTATCGAAAAAAGGAAGCTCAAACGACTGGGGTTCTTAGTCGTTGTATTACTCTATGGCTTCACAATGTCAGGTTTCGTGTTTATGGCTATCGCTCTAGCTGCTTATGTACAAATTGTGGCTTTTGCTGCAATCGGGTGCATGGCAATTGCTATCGTTATCGCTACGGTGGCATGCTTTCGTCAGTGGCAGGAAGTGCCAAATTAAGGTATTGCGGCTACCTGAGTTAAACACTTCATACGTTAAATAGAAGATGATTTAACTTGAGGTCTATTTCTAAATATGATCCTTACGAACACCTAGGTGCGCGCTTAGGGTGCGCGATATCCATGGATGGAAATCGTGCCGCCAAGGCGCCAAAACACTAAAACACACAGTGCTAAAGTGGCTTATACTGTCAGATATATCGGAATTCGATCGGTCCGTCGAACCCTGTTACCTACCTACATAGTATGTACCTACTTAAGTAGTAGGTAGGAAATGGGGTATATATTTAAGGGAAATGCGATACGCACTGTATGATGTATTCCATAACTTTCTCACCAAAAAGGCTTTTCGAGCTTTTTTCTTCCTAATATAACATCATATCGTCTTCTAATCTTCTTTGTAAGTAACAAGGACTGTGTGCCTAGGTACCCATGTAAGAGGTATATATATGTACATATGTACCTAATAGGTAGAAAATATTAAAGAAGGATATGATGTTATATTAGGAAAAGAATCTAGACTGGTTCCAGCTTAGAACGAGATCTTAAACACATCCCACAGTGCAAGTCGCACTTGCTATTTTGGCACCTGCTTACGGCTTATGTGCGAACTTAAGCTAGGCGGATTATTACCCAGGTACTTTTTGACGAAATAACCGTTCATTATTTTTAGGATAAATAAAAATAAATATTCAAGTATTTAATACACCTGTGGGGATTACATGCCGTATCTAAGTCCTAATGCGCAGGTTTAGCAACCGTTTTATCAGTAGTATAAGCTGTACATCATGATGGTTAAAATGGGTTAGCATACTGGGCCACCTAAGGGAGCGTCAGGAGCTCCTTCAGGATAAACTTCATTAAGCCATGAGCATACATCTGCGTAAGGCATTCCATAACGTAAACGACAACCGGCATTTCCCCCATTATGCCCCACTACATCTATTTCTCGATGTTTATTGCTCGTGAGATATCTCTCGACAATCTCTACCATAGGGGAATCTGAGCCGCTGTCCCCGTCTTCTGAGATTTCCTCGTAAAAAGTTCGCCTTGGTAGGTTGGTAGATTGCCTTTGTGGTGGGACTTCCTCATAGATTTTCGAGGATTTAACTTTTGGAAATGGATTGGTGTATATTTGTTCTGAGTTATATGGTACTTTAACTGTGGGAGAAGTTGGAGTGTAATATTTTTTTGTATATTGTCTCCTAGCTTCTGGGGGTTCCGTGGCATAACTTCGGCCTCTCTCGGTAGGTTGGCGTGGTCTTGAGTAGTAATCCTCCGGTGACACATATTCATAGGGTTCCGCCCGGATATGTCGCCAGCGTGGAGATATGGATCTAGATCTAGGTCTGGACTGACTCTGGGAGTTATGAATGGGGGCACTATATTGTTCACTGTCTGGCTTGATCGCCTCTGAATGTCGTGCTGGCGGAGCCCACGTGTATTGTTTTAATCGGTCTGAGTACACGTACACTGGAAAGACTACGCCAGTAGCAGCACTGATCTCCGCTTTAATGGCAAGGTCTTTGAATACGCATTTCGTATTCAGGTATTTGACAAAATCCTTAATATAACGTCCTTTCGTATGTAGTCGGTGGTGTCTGATAGACCATAGACCGTTAATTCTAGGATCAATAAGAATCCTGTCAAATGATGTTAGATGAATATCCTTATCGCAACATTGCAATACATAATCCGGCGAGACCAGAACTAATGCAAATCGTTCCATGAGACAACAGTGGCATATCCAATGTCCACATGGAACTAGTCGGATCTCGCCAAATATATGGTACTGAGACGCGCAATAGGCACATGGTATGTATCTGGATCCTTGTCTAATATTGAGTTAGGACTGAGTATTATGGCAATGGTGGGTGGAGGAAACCACTTACGCAAAAAGTAGACCTCTTTGTAATGCTTCATAATCAACTTCGGCTACGTCGTCCCATTTTCTCTTCTTTTCCCCTTTACTCCTCTCTCCTGTGTAGAGTATCATAGCCTTACTGTGGCTCGGGCCGTCAACATTGTCTTTATTATCCATATTTCTCATCATCTTATTGGCTTTATGTTTATTTGATATTCGAGAGTCGTTGGAAATGACTTTAACTTCGGCTGTAGGTGGTACGATTGTGGTCGGCGACAGTGGCGTTTCTCCAACACTGATGCTCCTGTAATGCTGTGACCGTCGCCGAAGAGCATCTGCATGAGCAGTCTTAAATCCGCTTTCGTTTTCTGTCGTGCTTTTCGAGCGGCCACGCGGCAGCATATTGGAGATATCCATTTTCTCTCCCACCTGAAGGAAATATGGAGACCTTGGACGCGAAATCATATTTGGTGTTAACAGTTCCTCGGAGGTATTGAGTGGTAAGTTTAGTAATTTCTTCGAAGGTCTAGCTGTAGACTCGTCATTTTGTCTTGGGGATGATGGGGGTATATGAGATTGCGGGTCATTCGATATAATTGGTACAGGAATATCCGCATCGTCTAAAACGTAAGGGCAATTAGGAGGCAACCTTCCTCCATTCGCCTCATCATGTTCGTCATCACAGGTGTCAATATACGGCGGGCGATAAATGGAAGATATAAAAGTATTTTCCGGCTCTTCTAGGCGCACCAATGTCTTGTCTTCAGCGGGCTCCCCAATATGCTTCTTGGTTTGTTGCCCGACTTGTTCGGCCATAGAACTCCAGGCAGCCGAGGCAGTCGATAACATTGTATCCCTGCTCTTTTCGTTAGTCTACGCATTCAAGTATGCATTGTATCTTAAGTAGCGCAATATCCCTTACCCAGGTTTAATTTCCGCAAGGTGAGCGGGTAAGCTTGTCGTTATCCATGGGTGTTTGGTTGCCATTTCAGAAGAAGGGCGACTCATGGGGTCGGGGGACATCAAAGCGACAATGAATTGTTGGACTTGGCCGGTGACTGACTTCGACTGAAGACTTCCAGTGGGGAAGCCCAGCATCCCATTGACGTATTGAAACAATTCGGCGAGGCTTAGGAACGGAAGGTCATTCATGAGCATCATGTAGACACATGCACCAAGCGACCAGAGATCTACAGCGGCCGTGTAAGATCTCGATTGATTGTCCATCCTTAACCCCATTGTCTCAGGTGCCGCGAAGCCCAGGGTTCCCATCTGCAAAGTATGCAGGCTTGTAACATCTTGTTGCCTTCGTTTACTAATCCCAAAGTCTGCGATTTTGACAAACCATTCCGGGCCTGTGTTGACAACCATAATGTTCTGGTACCAAGTGGACCGGTCAATTAGTGCATAATTGGTCAGGCATTGGTGCACAACTTACTCCAGGTTTAAGATCTCGATGTACAAAGCCATTGTCGTGCATGTACTTCAGGCCCTCCAAAACTTGAGAGGTGATGATTCTAACTTCGAATTCCGGTAACGGTTTGGTCAAATACTTGTGTAAATCGCCTTTCTCGAGATATTCCATGGTAATGAACACCGAATCAGCGTTGTCGAACCAGCCATCGGAACGAACGAAACAATGCGAGTACTTTGATATGATTCAGCAAACGATATTTCTAGAGTCGTTTTTATCGTTTCACATACCCGACTGTGGGAAAACTTAGAGATAGCCTCAAGTTCTCTCATATACTCTAACTCTTTCCCCGCAACACTGAATTTCTTAATCTGTTTTACCGCCCTCAATCTCGTAACACCATCTTTCTGCTCAGACCGTTCTAAATGTACTGTTCCATAAGCTCCTTGGCCGAGGAACCGATCGCGCACCCATCGCTCTTCTTTTCGTACATGTCTTTCACGGGCGGAGCTACCGGATACGTAAACGATGTGTTGGGTGTAGGAGCCGAAAATTTCGGTGTCGAGCCTCGAGTCGCGGACAATGTCGGGTAGTGATTGGATTAGTTGTCGCATCGACATACTCGCAGGGTTATTTCGCGCATCGGTCGAAAGCACCTCATATGATCCAATACACAATCATATTTGATGGAAGCACTCAATTCCAGATTTGGGAAGCGATAGTTGTTTATTCTTGGATAGGTCAATAGACAATGTTATTATGTTCACGAGAGTGCTATTGACCGAAGGAGTACAAGAAACGAGGGGGAGTGGGGGCCGACTCAGCCGCCACGCGCTTATGATTACTGCATATGCTCGGCGAATAAGCCCAGGAATGTGCCTTACACAGCCTGCAGCTTTCACATCTTCAGGTTCGATGGCACAGCGCTGGTAACCTATTAGGTAGAGATCGGATCTTGTGTTCCCATCTTAAAAGCCGTCATCGCAAAAGTAATGCGAAATGCGATTTTTCTTTGAAATAAGTGTAGGTACGCTCTAAGACAGAGGCGTGGTTCAATGGCAGAATTGGTTCTAGCCGCTGTCGGAGCTGCGGACTTATGCCTGCGGTTGGTTCCCTCACAGCATCCTTCAGTTTTACACCTACAACAATCCGAGCTGACACAACATACCCAGCTATGGAGATCAACTCTTAAAAGTCTATCAAGCCTTCAAGCAAGCAGACGAGGATGTCAGGGCTAAAACTCTCCTCATTGAGTCGACATGGAGTCAAATGGCTGTACAAGTGGAATTCGTCCAACGAATTGCCCATACCATGAGTCCGGATCACTGTCGCATCCACTTTGAAGTACTGGAGATGTTACAGGCCAAGCTGCAGGTCGCCATTAAGAAAATTGAACCGTTACTAAAGAAGGAAATCCCAGATAAAACACAAGGAAGTCGGATCAAAAGATGGAAATATGTGCTTGTTCGTGAATCACTCGATAAGACGATTTCGGATTTGCAGCAATGGCAGCGCATTTTCGACCCCACATGGTATCTGATCATCTTAATTAAGAACAATACAATCGACTCAGAGCTACTGGAGAAATCCACGATGTTGAAAGACAATCCTAGCACCGAAGAGCTAGGTAGATCGAGCATATCATCCAGCTCCACCCTAATTACGATACAGAGCTTGCGAAACACTCTCAAGAAAGAGTCAGCACCCGTCACCCATGTGTCGCTCCCCGCAGAAGGGCTGGATTGGGAAAGTTCGCAGAAGATTCCATACTCAACCACACAACTCATCCCCCGGGTGGGGTCCAATAAACTATTTCTCGTGGACACAATGCTCTGCGATTCAAATCTCGACATTCCCCGCGCAAGAGCCGATGCAGAAGCTCTGGCTAGGAAACTCAAGCAGGCTGAAACTAGCAATTTCGGTCTCCTCTCATGCCAAGGACTCGTCAAACGTAGAACTCATCTCGGGGGAAGTCTATCATCTATCGATCTAGTCTTCCGGCTTCCAGTTGAAAAGAGATTGCCCGTCAGCTTGCGATCAGAACTTTTACGACGCTCCGTAGCCAACCTAAGCACTGCGATAGAAATCGCGAGACAGTTGGCTATGGCGGTTAGCTTCGTTCATACCTGCGATTTCGTACACAAGAATATTCGGCCCGAGACGGTACTAATCCTAGCCAATTCTGAGTCGGAACTAACGGAGGGGAGAATGACTCCGGGAACTGTTCAGCTTTTAGGCTTCGATCGATTCCGCAGTGTGAACTTCTCCACTATGCGCCGTGGTGACACAGCATGGGAGCGCAACCTCTACCGGCACCCTCTACGGCAAGGCTCACGAGCACAGGAAGACTATGTGATGCAACACGACGTATATAGCCTTGGCGTCTGCTTACTTGAGCTTGGACTGTGGAAATCGTTCGTAGTCAATGAGAAAGACGAAGAGTCGTACATCGAGGACGAGGATTCAGGAAAGATACCATCCTCGGTCTTAGGGTTGACATTAAATGATTTCAATCTAGATGCAAACCCATCCGCAGAATCTACGGCAAAGATAAAAGACCACCTTGTCAAACTAGCTAGGTCTCAATTGCCGCCGCGCGTGGGTAATAAGTATACGGCTGTTGTGATCACCTGCCTCACCTGCTTGGATGAGGGGAACGAGGACTTTGGTGATCAAGACGACATGCGCGACGAAGACGGAATTTTGATCGGTGTCAGGTTTATTGAAAAGATATTGCTTAGGCTAAGCGAAATATCTATATAAGTCAATCTGAGTGTAAACCTAATACCAACTATGTCAAGCATCTCTGTCATCTTACGCATCACCAGCTATGATTCTGTAGTCGAAAGGCCTTAACTTCGATGTAGCAAGGTACGATCCCTACCATCATATTATCATCAATTTGTTGCTTAATCCCATCGTGCCAGGAGCTAGTCGGTGTTCCAAGTTTTGTTCAATCCTCCCCATTTAGCCTCCTGATCTCCTTCTCGATTTGAGGTACCAACGAAACCAAGCACTCAAATTCATTGACGTTGAGGCAGATTCCTTCCTTTGTCGCCTGAAGTTCACCGTCCACAAAAAACCATTTGCGAATATCTACGTAGATCCGGTTTTGGAACGACGTTACTTCCACGTATCTTCGTTTCATTTGCCCGGCTTGCCAGTAAGGTCCTCCTAAATCTTTAAGCCATGTGCCTGTGGAGGCATTGCTAGACGGCGTAACTCCTTCGCTAGAGCTTTCCAACTCGCGATCCATGACAGCGCTCCTCGATGGCTTAGATGTATGACCCCAAAGTATGAAACCCAGAAAATTATTATAGGTTTGAATAAGTCTTTCCTGGCAATAGAATGTTTGTTGTGTAGAGACTAGGCTCCCCCAGAAGGATATCCATCCCTAGCTATTTATATTCCATGTAAGTCCTGATTTAGACGACTCAATAGTTTTCTTAATAATCACCTGCAATCTCTAACAACTCAGATTCTATCTCTGAAGATTACTCACGTGTAGGATATATCATATTCGAGACATGACTTTGGATACTGTCTCCAATCATTAGCGACCGAAAACTTTTCTGTTACAGGTCATACTCTTAGCGGGGTTAAAAAAAGATGATGAACCCAGGGTGAGGGTATGATGTAAGCTAATAACCCCCCCCGGGCACCCATGAGATGATATATATCCACTAAAGGTTAGAACTAATATGATTAGTTACAGGGCATTTACACCCTAAATCCCCTCCATATATCACTGGACATCTAGGAACACTTGCTGTGCTTTTTATGTTTTCTCTCGAAATCCCGAGAATGATAATTTCAACATACCTAGTACCTTAGAAGGTACCTAGTATTTACCTCTATGCAATTGAATGTATAGATACCTAGGTGTAATCAATTTTTATTATATACCTAGGTACCTACATAAGTAGAAAGCATTCCAAAGAAGAAGATTAATCATAATAAGCTCGTCCCATGATGTTTATTACTAGGTAGGTACCAACCTACAAAACTAATTCATTTAGGACGGGTCACTTTTGATTCCTATTAACGCTATCGGTATCGCGCTAGTAGCACTCTTTGTCCCTTAAAGTTCTCTTCAGCGCACCCCTGTCCTCAATCTTGTAAGCCACCTAGTACCTACCTAAACACCGGTAGCTAGCTTTATTTTTGCCCAATTCAATCTTGCTCTTCTTTATTAAGATTTGTCTCGTGAGTATTCTTCCTATATGTATTATATGATAGAAATCCTTTCTTTCTTCGCACCCTTGAACCATTCTCCGTACGCTGGGTGTAACGAGTCACCAATGTCGCGGGCATAGCCAACCCTCCGAAATTCCAAATCCCGCCCTGTAGGCTCAAGCACTAATCCGTACCAGCGATGTCTCCAAGCAGATCTACGTATCACTTCAAGACAGTACAGAGGGCCACTGGATTCATAGGCTTTATCAAAGATCGCGTTACCAATAGCTTTGCCCTTGTCACACACAATGTCACCAGGCTCATCTTCCACGCGTGTAAGGACGAAGGCCTTGTTGTACTCGCTGGAGCTTGGGTTGATCCGGGGGTCAACAGCCTTAATTCGCGCTGTCAGTGTCATAACTCCGGACGCTAACCTCCCGCGGGGATCCGCTCCCAGTGGGATTACCTCCGCCTGAATATCTTCCGCCGCGCATTCAAAATCGTCTTCGTTGGTATTGGACCACATCTCAATTTTTCCGTCCAACGCTGACCAGCTCCAACTAGGCGCTCGATATCCGTCTTCTTCTGGCGGTTGGACTAACCAGTTCTCCAATGATCGCTGCCATAATATTCCAGTGTGCAAATGACTTCTCCACATTCCAGCAACATAGGACTCCCCGGTTCGAATCTCCATTTGGCTTGCTATACCTGAGATAGCTGGTAATTTATCGTTTCTTTTAGTCAGTACTCTTCCTGTGTAATCTTTCACCATTTCATACCAGTCCCAAACGAAATCACCTCCAGGTCTACCATTCTTAGACTGGTAGGAGACGCGAAATCCTTTCCAGAGCTCAGTCTCTTGGATTTGGTAAGCTTCTGGTGGCACACGATCCTCTGATTGCTGCGACTCGCGGCATTCCCATAAAATCTGGTCTACGTCGTAATGAATTATCCGTCGCGATAGAATCCGTTCTTGAGTAACCCATGCACGACGCTGTAAAGGACTTTCTTTTAGGTTTTGGAAACCACAGGTTTGAGGACGGACCAATACCTCCGCGTATCTACGAGGACGAGATCTACCGACAGAAAATTTGACTCCAGCGTGGGTAGAATTGTCGCGGGGTATGAAGCAGCCAGTAGATGAATCAGGGGATGCGGACGCGGCAATCGTAGCGAAGGCCGATGAGTAGATGTCGCCCATCTTAGCACTTTCGCGTTCCCAGTCGCTAACATCATCTTGAATAATGCATAAAGAGTCTATCCAAAGGTACTGTATCCCCAAACTCCGCGTAATCATAACTGCAGAGTGAAATGTTTTAGACAATCGAGCCAGCGGAATACAGTTTTGGTGTTCCTCGAGCGTCGCTAATTTCGTTCGGATTACAGCGTCGGGATTGGGGCCCCAGCAGTGACTTAGCGCTAAATAGCGGCCAGTCTTGCCTGAAGTGATCCGCAGGCGTGGTTCATCACCCCCACTACCAACATCCACGAGTCTTGTTGGGAGGTTGCCGTCTGAACGCTGGCATTTGGAATGGTTTTTCTCGCAGTTATCGATCCATGATTTTATCATAGGAGTAGCATTTTCGGGTGCGCCAACCTTTCTTCCCACAATAATATTTCCGATATTAGAATCTAGTTCCGCGATCGAATCGTCGAGATAAAGACTGTAGTACCACGATGATTGTAACGGCTTTGGAAGCTTTGGGCTATCAAACCGGAGTTTGAACCCTATCAATTGGACTTCGTTTTCATCATACATGCGCCCACGGAGGATCAATTGCGAGCCATGTAGTAAAGATTGCTCAATTTCCTTAAGACGCAGTTCTCCCACTTGAAGACCTGAGTCACCACTTTTGATTTGAAAGCGAGTTGCGATATCGTTATAAAACAGCTTGCATAGAGAGCACGATGAAGCACTTCGCTGTAAGGCTTCAATGGACTTGTGATAGAGTACGTCTTGGGGTAAATCGTCATCGAGAAGTTGTGAAAAGTTTAACTGATCACAATATGAGCATAACTGCATTTTCTTAAGAGTCATGATTCTCATGAATCATCTTGCTAAGTTTATTCTATAATATGGCGGCGGGCCATCATCCATACAGATGGATACGCCTGGATTTTGTCTACTACAAAAGGTTTAGGTAAGCAAAGTCTCTTTATCGCAGATTATCCGAGACGGGAATATTTATGATGAAGTGGGGGTTCATCGTTAAAAAGGATCATTACATAATCAAGGATTCAGAATTTGGATAAGGGGTTGATGCTGACAAATCAGGTTGACAAAGCATGAGGGAATACAGGTCTTCTAAAATATTTGACCAACACATCAAATATTATCGTCTTGGTAACTTCATGGGTTATAGTACTATTGGTAGTAACCGGTAACTACTAGGTACCCAACTAGTTGAACGAGAGTGCAAATTCCTTCAGGAGAATCATATAACTGAAAATTCCATCATCCCTGAATAAAAGGGGTTCCTTGGAACCCTTGAAATGAAAATCACAAAGCCTATTGTTAACTAACTATAATATAGTTTATATGTTGACTTATAACAAAGAATCAATTGGTAAACACAATAGAACTAATTCGAAAATATAAATATTCACATTATTCAGTCCTTATTTTCATTGTTTACCTGTCCAGCATTGGTCGTTGCACAACTCCAAAGCACTCATCTCAACTCATCGCATTTTACTCATCTACCTACTATCTTTGAAATGGATACTAATAAGAACTGCGGTAAGACGCACGGGAAACTAGGCGATCATGCAGCCGGCTTACTCATTCATCGATATCGTGCCAATGGTGAAGTAGAAATGCTATTTGGGAGAAAGGCACTAGACACCGAAGATGGGGGATATTGGTCCACAATCGGAGGCGCAATGGAAAATGGAGAGACCCCGCAAGAGTGTGCCTTACGGGAAGTAGAGGAAGAGATCGGAATTAGGGCTGGTGATCTTTTGATCCCTACCGCTATGACGACTGACGACCACGAAGACTGGGGATGGGGATATACGACCATATTTGCTACGCCAGCAGAGGGGGTACAAATCCCTGAGTTCAAGTTGAAACGGAATGAAATAACTCATACTACGTGGGTCACGCGTCGGGAGTTACATAAGATTAAACTCCATCCGGGGGTTGAATATTATCTCTGCGACAAGTTGCATTTTCTACTACCACCGGATCTTGACCCGGAAACAGGGGCTATACTTCCTCCACCGCCAATGAAAGTTCCTCGAAGAGAACCGCCTCTGATTGATACAGAATCTAAAGGGGATAAAAAGGATAAGGAGGATAAAGAAGATAAAGATAAAGATAAGGGAAAGGGAGTTGTAAGACTAAGAGACAGGTTTGCGCATTTATTCAGCGGTAGTACCTAATGATTACGTAATACAGTCGTACCCCTTAAAATAAGGGGAGTTACGGGATCTTGAAGTATCAACCAGTATATGCTTATCTTTTCAATTCGGTAAGTACTTTTCATAATATCATATACATAGCCTAGAATTATAATTCATACACCTTCCTAGCAGACTGACCAATAACGATATCGTGCCCTATGAAGCTAATATATGTTCGAGCGACGAATTCTTCGGGAATGAGTTGGGATAATTGTGAAATTCGATCCGCATCCGGCGTTAACACACGATGAGAGGGTGTGGATGTATCGGATCTTCCCTTCCTCAACCCTGAATGCGTGACTGTCAGGCATAGCCTGCTCGACAACCGACCGGTCGAGCCCCGGGAACCCAAGGTAGATATCTACTACACCCATCTCCTCATCAACCACATACCTGCGATTGCTAACTGTGAGGTTCGAAGGCAGGCCGAGGTTGCAAGTGTTTCCCCCAGCGAGGCTACTGTCAGTGTACGCCCCGCCCTCGAGCCGGGCGCAAGGCTCGCCAAACGGAACGCTGACATTCACGCTTTGGAAACGATTGAAGTACGCGTCGCCCGCAGCTTGTATGACTTCTCGGCTATCGCGCTTGTCCTCCGGGATCGGATCCCAGTTCTCGAGCGAGGTCCAGTGCAAGTACCCCGTCGCATTGAACAGCCAGTCCCCCTCGTCCGTCACAATTGACTCGATCTTAGTCACCTTGTCGCCTGTAAGCAACATACGCGTACCAATCACGTAAGGGTGTTCGGCGGTGGCAGCGATCAGCTGCGTGAACGTGGCGCAGAGTGTCGGGTCGTGGATGCTGAGGTTCTGGTCGAGCTTGATGGGCTGCGACAGCACTCCGGTCTTGATGTCGAGGGACTTCTCGTTTTCGGTGTAGGTCAGGTTACTCGCTAGTGCGGTGAAGACGTCGATTTGGCCACTGCTTTGGGCTGAGACGTATTGTTCTGTCGCGTTCTTGAGGAGGGCGCGACTGCATTCTGCCGATGCGCTGGCTGCTAGCCAAAGACATGTTAAGGCGATTAGTTCGAGCATTTTCGTGTGTTTTGCTGTATTTTAATTAGATGTGGTAGGTACCTATATGGGAATCTATCGTATCTCTCATAGAGAAGTTCGAAGTAAGCTCACCTACAAGTATGTGAAATACCGAGAGGCCTTCAAATATTAGCTATTCCCAGGATTTGAAGGGAGATCCCTGTGTATCTCGATTCAGAGCATCAATGCAAGTCGCATTGGTCTGCATCATTTATCCTATTAATACTGCCTGGGCTGAACACATTTAGCCCTTTCGCATATTAATGTTCATGTCGGTTCAATTGAACCCCACATTGAAATATGTCAATTTACCTGGCCCAGACTCCTTTCACCACGTCTATATATCCTCATACAAGCTTCATAGTAACATTACCACGCGTCAACAGCCCGGGACTTCCACATCGCATATCCATGATACCCGCCCATCCCTTAGGTAAGTAAGTATCCAAGTATAGATCAGGTTTGATCCTTGACACTCATAGATTCGTACGCTGAATCCACCAGCTTTGTTCCTTCTATGGTTATTTCATAAGGGTAGTTGTGGAAGTTGAAGTCCTCTAGAGGGCTTAACCCTTCGAATTGATTGTAGTTATCTGGGGTATACTCAGGTACGGTGGCCAATGCAGTTGGAGACTCATGAGATACATTGTCCGAAAACGGAGGAGGCGTGTGAGCGTCTGTTGTGTCAATCGCAGAAGGCCCGGGTGTGGCAGACGTGCTGGGTAGTGATGTCCCTGCCTGTGAAGTATTTCGAAAGATATCTAGCAGTTTGCGTTGGGTCTCACAGTACCATTGGACGGCATCCCTTTTAGAACTATCATCAGTGATCTTGAAAATAGTTTCAAAATCGTGTTCTAAGATGGCTCGAAAATCACCATTAGGTATTTCCCTAAGCACAAACTCCTCATAATCGCCTGCAGCGACAAGAAGATTCTCTGTGTAATCATAAACTATAAATGTTAGTATATCGCATAGCATGTCGGCCATTATCAAAAATAACGTACATGCAGTGGGTATCTTCTCTTCAAGGACATCAGGAAACAGAATTTTATAGATTAGTTTCCACTTCTCAGGTTCCGATAAGTCTGTACGTGGCTTCGGCTTCTTCCTGGACCTGAGCATGATTTCTTGCTTCGAATCAAAGCCATCAAGCAACTTCTTATCTTGAACTATGCAAGCCTTAGTTTCTCTGCTGTGATTCTCGAGAGTCTTCTCTTCCTCAAAATGTTGACCACATCTCAAGCATCTGTATTTTGGCTGGCGATGACACCTGTACAGATGTTCCCTAGGAACGTGTTAGAAATAATGTATGAAAGACGACGAGTTTAATAACATACTTCACCCTATGGACTGTGAACCAACCAGGTCCACAGCAGCTTCCCCATTCTCGGCCACTGTACTTTTTCGGATCATGCTTGAAATAGGGACATGCTAGATAACGCAGGCCCGCAGCTTTTCCTTTTCCGCCCCTTGTTCTCAGTTGTCGAGGCTCTTCCTCTTCGCTGTCGCCTCCTGAGTTGTTACCAGAGCTGCCTCTCCTCGTCTTCCTCTTTCTATTCTCGGAAAACTGTGTCTCCCCGATGTGATACAACCCAAGTGAATTTGTATTTTGACTACCCTGAGAAGCGGTCGTAGGAGTATCGTTAGGGTTTCCATCTTGACATTGAACTGTTGAGGAATGAACTACTTGCAAGCCTCCTCTGTAAGACGATTCCTGTTGATATTTCGTGTGATTGTATTGTTCATTTAGAAGGCCTGATATAGAGTCCTCCTGCTCAATCTTCTTTAGGATAGCTATAGGTGAAGTTCTGAGGGAGTGGATCGGTATGGGCTTTGCGCGATTGGAAGGTGAGTCGGATCGTCGGATTGATTCAAGGCTGCCCTGACCTAATTCACACACCGTGCCCTTGCTTGGTCGAACCGACGCATGTATGATTTCAGGCAATGCGACTGGTCTAGGTTGCCTATCGGACCATTCCTTGGCTTTTATCTTCCCTTCAGTTCGGGTTGCTACAGAGTGCCCAGTGCTTTTCTGGACGCACTTGAACACCACATCTTTTCCAGACGCCGAGTCTGGATCCTGGTTTATGACGTGGGGGGAATTCGTAGTCGCAAGCAACTAGTGTACTGTTAACTTTATCTAGCTTGCCGGCTGTATACTAATCATTCCAGGTGAACATACGTTTACATGTAAATGAGAGCGAGTGACGCGGGAGGAATCATGTGGGTAGACACCCGTATACGAACTTGAGTCGCCTTGTTCCTTACAAGGGGCTATCGATCTCCTTTTAGGGCTGCTGTGACTGGGCTGAGTTGTACTTTGTTAGTACGTTGGAACTCCATCATAAGGAAAGTAGGTCTGTAGAACTTACTTGCTGAGTTTTTTCGTTATTTAATATGACTATTTCCCTCCGTTTTGACTGCCTCGATGGCCTTGATGTAAAGGTTCTTTGGGAACTGTTATGATTCTTGGTAACTAATAAGTCGTCACTGCTATTCTCTAACGGGGATTTCCCCGCTTCTCTATTCAAAGAACGGGTATAGTCTCGTCCCAAGGCACTACATAACTCTTCTTCGTTATCGTTCGGGGTAAAATTGCTGTGGGATGTATCGATGGATGTAGCACTTGTGGTATAAGAGGAAGTATCGAGGCGTGGGGACGTTGATCGACTAGAGCATGTTTCAGGGATTTTGTATTGATGGACGAGGGTAGCTTGAGTATTTCTGCTCTGCTTCCCTGGCTCCATTTTCCTATGAACGTTCGGAACCATCGCAATTGATCGGATGGCGTTTTGACGTTATGATGCTGGAATATAAGGATAGATGGTAGGGTGTGTACATTTATCGATTAAGAGCGTAGATAGACACTATGAACTGATTGATAAAGGGATATCGCAACAAGCTTCAAACGTCCTAAGACGACGCCGACAAGTCGGCGCTCAACTAACTTTACCGCAATACCATGTTAACAGAAGAATTTTGAAATGTAGTTGACAACAATACCCCACTTGTGGCTTAAGGTATCCATGATTGGACTGAATCGCATCCAATCATAGAAATGATAAACCATGGCGTTGTGCGTAGTTTGCGCAAAACTTAGGGAACTGTCAGCATTATCCGAAATGCTCACTACTGATTTTAGAAGTCTGCGTCAGTAATGAATACTTCGAATGCGAGAAAAGAAAGTTAGCAAATCGAAGAGATGTGAAACTAGAAGTATATAAAGTATCATTTAAGTAACTAATCTAATCATAAAAATCAACAAGCAACTTGAACCACCAGCACCTTCAGTTAACTTCGAGATTCACTACTGTTTTTATATTTCTAGGTACCTAGTACTTACGGAACGTTGCATGTACTCGGACGGCACAAGTTATGGGGTCCGTATCTTACCCACAGTCATCAGCTGTTTCTACAGCAGGAACGTGAGTTCTACCATTACATACACCGATCTAACCGGCGTATTGCGTAAGCATGGCAAGCTATCGATTAACCAGAAATAGAGAACGTCAACAAACCGATCCTATCATGCTTAATCGATACCTTGCCGAGACTCCAAGCACTTCCGGAGAGCTCATTCCTCGGAAGAAAAAGGCTCGTAAGGAGCATCGAAAAGCGATCCGGTCACAGCTTGAGGATGTTGATAGAGTTTTGAAAAGAAAAGATGGGAAGAACGAAGGTTAAACGGGGCCGACCCTAGTTAAGGGTAGTGTGGGATGGGATTAGTAATCAAGGGCTTAAAGTAAAAGTTTTCAGTTTCAGGTTGAACTTTCAACCTTAGAAAATACAACATCAATATCACATTCTTACAATAGATGGCTGTTGATTATGTAACTTAAGGGCTACTGGGATTCTGGTTCTGGAATGGATTATGTAATGAAAATTGGGGCGTAATTGAACCCCTCCAAGCGTTAATTGAAATCAATTGAACTTTGTCTCATACAACATCTTATTCTCCTAAACTCTGCCGTCTTCTAATCTCATTTCGAAGAAAAGTGTCATTATAAGGTTTCTCAGCTTCGCTTTATAACTCCAGATATATGCGCGCGACACTTTTTTAGAGGGAAAGTAACGTACCATGCCTAGCATTCACCAAGAGCATGCCCCAGCTTTAGTTGGGTCGCGTGCATGTTCCGCCGCGCACCATTTGGCCCTACAAGGAAGGCGAGATAAACAAATGTACAGTGGCCCCAGTCTCTATCGCATCAACTGACTGTTGTTAACGATACCTAGAGGAGTATTGAAAGTGGGCATTCCCATCTAAACCTACTTTGATATAGCTCGAATGATGGCGACTAGATATGACCGATTCAAATCATAACGCCACTGGATATATAGTAGGTAGGTAAGTAATGGCAGTTGGGTTGGCATGCTGCCATATTAAAGTTGAAGTCAATATCTACGTTGCCACCACATAAACAAAGATAGGTACATTTTTTAATAACTATTATATCCAAACGTTATTCCAAACGTTATTTCAATCTATCTCCGATATGGTTGGTATATATCTTATAAACGCAAGGCCCTACTAAGTGAAGTCCTCCATATCCGCGTCAACAACTCCAGGCTATCTTCATCAGGTGTCCCCACTTTCAAAGTTAACCAAGTTCTGGCATGCGATCATCATGGCTTTCTTTTCCCCTCTCAACTTAACGTCCCTTTTCGCCGGGTTTCGATTGAACACCTGTGCTAAAATCGCTTTTATTCATCTTTTATTACGCTTTACAATGGCAGAAGAGGAAAGCGACTGGCGAACATCAAAAGTGCGGACTCCTAAAGATTACACTACCGCGGAATCGGGCAACCCCTTTGTAGATGGTTGGTATGCCGACCCAGACGCCGAAGTTTACAATGAGCTTTTTTGGGTCTACCCAACCACCTCGGCTGCTTATAAAGACCAAACTTATCTAGACGCCTTCTCAAGCCCGGATCTGATCAACTGGACCAAATATCCAAATATCCTGACAATAGATAATGTGACCTGGGCTCATAGCGCCTTATGGGCCCCCGCACCGGTTTACAGAGGTGGCCAATATTACCTATATTTCGCTGCCAACGATATCCAGGAGGGCGAGCCAGAAAAGGGGAAAATTGGAGGTATTGGGGTCGCTGTCTCAGATAACCCAGAGGGCCCGTACGTCGACGCTATCGGAAAACCGCTCATTGGAGAGTACCACAACGGCGCACAACCAATCGACCAAGATGTCTTCATCGACGATGTGGATGGACAGGCATATATTTACTATGGAGGCCATTCGCATGCAAATGTTGCGAAAATCAATCCGGATATGATATCCATCGGCACATTTGACGACGGAACTCAGTTCAAAGAAATAACCCCCGAAAATTACGTTGAGGGCTCTCAGATGTTCAAGCGTAACGGCACTTATTACTTCATGTGGTCAGAGGGCGACTGGACCGGCCCCGACTATTCTGTTTCATACGCAATGGCCGCCTCGCCCACGGGTCCATTCGGCAAGATATCCACAATTTTGCAGCAGGACGACGCCGTGGCTAAGAGCAGTGGACATAACGCTGTCATCAACGTTCCGGGCACGGACACATGGTATATCGTCTATCATCGCCGCCCACTCAGTGAGACGGACGGTAACCACCGCGTATTGGCATATGATCGCCTTGTCTTTTACCCAGACGGTATCATTCCACCTGTGCAGATGAGGGTCAAGGACAATTTCGCAAATGGGCAGATGTTCAACTGGAGGACATGGATCGGGGATTGGTCGGTAGAATACCAAAGACTCAACGCCGCGAAATCAACGGAAGCTAAAGCTACACTCGATACGAATTTCTTAAACTTTAGTTACAGTGCCACCGTCACTATCAAGGAAGGTGACGGCGACGCGGGGTTGATATTCCGAGTCACCGGTCTAGAGTCTGGCACCTTCGGCACCCGTGGCTATTACGCAGGGATATCTACAGATGGAAAACTTTTTGTTCTGAAAAACAATGTGGGAGATTGGGAGAAGCTTAGAGAGGCAGAGGTTCCATTCTCGTATGGAACGGAGCGCCAGATTAGGGTTGAGGTCAACGGCGTTGAAATCAGGGTGTTTTTCGATGACGAAAATACGCCTACGCTCACTACTTGGGATGATTCATACACTCACGGAGCAACTGGCCTAGAGGCTCGTGGTGCTGCCGCGATATTTGGCTTCGTGGATGTGAGGAAACAGTAACTCCGCGGGCTTATTCTTGGATATTTCCCAGTTCGATGGAAGGTTAATATGTTTTAATCATTTAGTATAATCAAGCGTATGAAAGAGATTGTTACATTCCTTGAAGTATTTCAGGTGCCAGTTGCTGGTTCTACCAGAGCTGAGCCCTCCGTGTTCTCCTTTGCTTTCGCTTACGTAATCCGTATTTCTCTAACTCCATGAAGTTTGGCCGAGAAACAAACGTCTTTTCAATCAAGACGTTTTTTTTTTTTATATCCGTCCTACCTAAACTTCAAAATAATTATTTCCTTTAGATAAGTACCTAACAGCACCGAGTTATACAAGACGCTACATGCGGTCATGCAAAACCCGTCCCGAGTCCGTGTTGTTTAAGGTTCTTTTCTTTTAGACCTTTAGTGATAACCTTAACCCTAAATTCGATGACTAATAGAATCAAACCCTAACCCCAATCCTAGCCACTACCCCACCCCTAACCCTACCCCTAACCCTGGCTTCCTCCTTTTTCATACCTATCCAAGACCACATTCCAACAAACACGGAACAGCCATAGCGCCAATAAGTATTTCTGTGTCCAATTGAAGGAAACCAAATATGGCCCACTGCCGGTGGGATCTATTTGGCTATACCTTAATGAGTACTATGTGCCATCTCCAGGTATGTAATCGAGCAACTTCGGGGTACCATATTCCGGAACTGCCCAAAGTGGTACCCATCATAAACCGGAAGAGGCCCGGGAGTTCCCCAACCATTACGGTACTTAGGTAGGATAGTAAGCTGAGTCTGTCTCCGGAGAAATTTAAGCGACTTTTCTGTTTGAATTTCGAACCGGCTTCCAGACTCCCTTTCTCAACGAGCACGCCACCCCGCCGAGGGATGCGCAACACAAATGACGGAATCCATCACCTAAGAAACCTCATACCAACGCATAAATGGCGTTCCGGCAACTCAAGGCTTCAACTACCCATCGGCAGGCCAACGCACGATTACTCGCTTATTCGGCCGGCCTACTCCTCCTAATTATCTGGAGCTACCGCATTTTGCCAAGCCGCACCCCATCATCCCTCACGGCCCCTCAATCGCTCGCATTCCCACTCCACCAACAGCAACATCGTCCCGATAAGAGCCAAAACCACAATAATGATGTGGATCTATCCACTGCACGCGCGCCCTTCATCGCATGGCCCCTCCGCCGCGTCTGCGCAGAAAGTACATATGTCCCAGGCCTAACATTCGTCTGCGACAACAACAGCGGCGGCCCGGGCAACATCCGGAACTACATCCTGACATGCATTCGGTACGCCGTAGACGCAGGCGCTACCGGACTTGTCTTACCACGAATCCGGGCGCGCTCAGCTTCCAATCTGGATAATCTGTTTCGCGAAACCCAGCCATTCGGATACATGTTCGACGAAGCGCATTTCCGACATGCGATGGCGGATGCATGTCCACGGATTACGATTTATGCAGAAGTCGAGGACGTCCCGGGGGCACGGCAGAAGGCGCATCAGGAAGGAAGGAGCATTGATCGGATTGTGGAGCGTATTACACCGAAACATTTCGGGGGCAGTCGCGCAGGATGCGATAAGCGGGACCCGAACCGATATACGGATCAATTCGGCGCTGCATTTAGGGATTGGGTACGAAGTTCGGCGGACGAGCGAGGTTGGGCTCCTATTAATGACGTTGATAACCCTAGATTGATACGGTTTTCTTGGGGCGTGTTGTGGGATTGGCCTGTGTATCGCGACGGCCAAGAGTTTGCTGCTATGTTTGGCGGGTTACTCAAGATCCGTGACGACATTTTGGATATTGCTGATACCCTCGTGACTTTGATGAGGGTAATCGCCACTTCGACAAAGGGTACCGAAACCGTGGCAGGTAATTCATTTCTCGGAGTGCACCTACGTTCAGAGGCGGATGCTTTATCTCAATGGCCGTCATATGACAACCAGACCAAGAGTTACTTACGTGAGGCCGCGAGTCAGGGGTACCAGGGACGAGTGGCGTACTTGGCATCAGGGAATCAAACAGAGGCAGAGAAGTTTGGCGACGAGGCCTTGGCAACCTTACAACTCAGAGTAAGGTCTAAGTATGACTTACTTGAGAACAATGGTAAAATATTAGAGAAGTTGAATAAGTTGAGCTGGGACCAACAGGCACTGGTTGACTTTGCCGTGTTGCTGGATTGCGACTACTTCGTCGGGGTGAGTCCGAGCAGTTTCAGCATCAACGTGGCTTTAAAAAGACACTTAATGGAAGAGGGCTTGTACACCCGACCGTGGAAGGTTGGTGGTCAGGGAGATGGCCGAAGCTGGCTTGTTGGGCGGTTTGATAGGTATTGGGAAGATTGGTTATTTATGTTTGATGGTATGTGGCCTTGATTCAGCACGTAGATAGAAAATTCGGGTTTATATAAGATGTTCTAGTTTCGATATTTGCCTCCAAGAAGACCTTCTAAACGCATGCAGTATCCGATCCCTCTTCTCATCCGACATATTAGACAAGGACTTTTCTTACCCCTATTTACGGGTTTGATAGGGGACTTGGAGGTAATAAGCTTTCCAGAAGTTTCCAACTAATAACTACCTGATTATTATCTCATTTAACCTAAGGGGCCAAAGTGTGTGACTGTTTGAAGTGATGAATTGGCGTATTTGCTTATGAATCGCAGAATAATAAGAATTGGGGGTCATGAGCTCTGACCATGAAGCTATTGAGCCCTCCAGTAGGTAAATAAATGAGTAGGCAATTGACAGGCGCATCTTCTACTACTATTTTCCAGTTTTAGAATATAAATCGAATTGATTCCATTACTTTTCGCTCTTTTGAACTTCACTAAAATACCTGCACAACGAACCCTACCCAATCTTATCCCCTACCAAATCACCGAAAACTTTTCGCCGCTCTTCAATTTGAGAGATCTTATACTTTGTCATTTATATAGAAGTATCAGTCATGCCTCTACAGAGAGGTATGCGATTCGGCCTACCCATCCGAAACAATTGCTTCGTGGGCAGGGAGCTGCAGCTCAACCAACTCCAACAACGACTTGTCAACAATCGAGTAGCTTCACCGGAATCTCAGGAGGCTATAAGTTGCGTCTTATACTCGCCAAATGGCTGGGGTAAGACGGAGATAGCTGTTGAGTTCGCTTATAGGAACCGAGACTTCTTTGACTGTATCATCTTCCTCAAAGGATCTATCGAACATGGCCTGGAGGAAGAATTCCAAAATCTTGCCAAGTATTTTGGAATTCACGCCACTAAATCGACAGTAGTTGGTAGGATTAAGGAATCATTCGAAGAATCGAGTAAGTTCTATTGAGACCTAATTATCTTGCCAATGGGGCTATTATGAATCAAATGGACTAATACTTTTAGAACTGCGATGGCTTTTGATTCTTGACGGCATTGACTTTGAACTTGATTCCCTGGTTACTCTGGGCGAGTTCGGGTCAATCATCATGACTACTCAGATCGATACTATGCTTCCTCTTGGCCACCCAATTACCGTCGAGCCCTTGACCGAGGAGATGGGGGCGGCATTAATGCGCAGATATCTTGAGTCCGCGCGTCATGGACAACTACCTCCTTCATTCAAGGACGATGAACTGGGAGAAATCTCAAGGAAGTTTGGCAACCATCCTCCATATCTCCTAAAAGTTGTTAATGCCAGTGCCGATTACGAATCCTCATCCAAGATTCTCCAAGACATAAATGGACAGAACCAAATAGCCTCCATCTTCAGAAGGAGCTCGACCAATTTGAGAATTAACTTCACAGAGCTTCCTAGAACTAGTCTAAATCTTCTCTTAGTCATAGCCTTTCTCGATGGATTTTTCATTCACCATAGGATTCTATTATCCTCGGACGATCTCCCAATGGACATCGGCTGTTCCGACGCTTTCAGGTGAATCCCACATCGCACTCAAAAAGTCTTTTACTAAACTTATCCTAGGATGTATAGAACAATTGATTCTTTGTGGGAAAAGAGGCTCATTTCCTTAGGACAAAACGGAATATCAATCGACCGCGATCTACAAATCGACATTCTCTGTTGGCTGGATATCTTCACCACGCTCCGCGACGCGGCCTTCTCATCTGCGTGTAGTCTAATTGAGAGAATGATGCCCCCAATCGATGCCTTGCAAGCGATCGGTTCATGTGATCCTAACAATGCAGTATGTAGCCCGATAATACATGCTATACGGCTGTACGAGAATCTCCATCAAACACCTGGACGTAAAATGGCATATTCTACGTTTGCTCTTACGCTCCGCAAATCAAGCCAAGACTTCTGGGTCGCAACGTCATCTACTGAGGGTAACATACTATTCAAAGCTGCACTAGCAGTTGTTCAGGCCTTTAAGTCACAAGGAGGCGAACAAAATGTCCCCGGATCAGAACTCCTATCCGACGCTTACGGTCAGACCGGAGATCCACGTGAGAGAGCGGAATCCCTTGAGCGTGATATAAGTGGTTTTCTCGGCGCCATCAGTTCTGAAAACGGCCTTGAACAGAAACAACAATCTTTGACCTACCGCCGATCACCATTACAAGTACGGTTAAGATACACGAACAAGACAGAACAAATTCCCACTGTTACCCGGGATACCGATCTCTATCTACAGAATGCGTATTCCGATCTTAGCTTTGGGCTACTCTATCAGGGCAACTTTATCGAGGCGGATCGAATCATCGAAATTTATCGAAGCCATTATGAAAAATGGGATCCCAGCCTAACCGACCTCCCTTTCGAGAATGCGAAATACTACCTGGTGAAGTCATTTACATCAATGGCATCTGGGGACTCGGAAAAGGCACTCCAGTTATGTCAGCAAGCGATCGATTTTCTTGCACAAGGACACCGCGATACCTGGCTCTTCTCGCATTACCAATTTGTCCAAGCAACAATGTACTTCTATGCCGGACAGACGAGGAAGGCCCTTGAGCTACACGAAACCCTCCTGGCGGAGAAATCGTCCCGTTCCCTCCCACAAGATGATATAAGCCACGTAGAGAGCGTTTATATGGTTTCTACCTTGAATTATTTTGCTGGGAACTATCGACGTGCTGTGTATGTTACACTCTCCAACCCCACATTACTGTCACTAACAAACCTTAGAACCCTATGCGAAAACATCCTAGAATACGGGTTAGAGAAGCACCCCGAAGAACGCGCCCGACTAGAGTATATACTCTCTCTGGCCTACGTTAAATGTGGTATGCCCGATGATGGGAGAATCATGTCGGATAGGGCGGAACAATTTAGAATCCAGCATATGAATCTCACACCTCGACACATTTACAGAACAGAAGAGCCGCTGGCAACGCATGACTACTTCTGCTCTTTCTACACTCGACTAACTAGCAAGTTGAAGTCGCCTTCCGTGGGAAGGATAGCTGATATCTTCTAGTTCATTTCTTGCAAGACTGAGTTGTTTTCTTCATCAGCTACGCTTTTTATAGCTCTTATGTTGCGAAAAGAGAAAAAGTAGCAACCTAGTTTATTATGGATTGCTTCAGGGATACGGAAGATTTTCATAGTCATTAGTAGGTAGCGAAGAAATGCGAAACCTATTTGTTGCGTACCCCTATTTGAGACCATGCTAAAATTAGTGTGTCTTTGCCCCTTTTTCTGCACGGGAGCCCTTATAATCGTGTGCTTGTCCGCTGAAGCGACAGGTGGCCCCCTGTAAACACAGTGGATTCTATTTCGCCCAGCACTCAGGGCTGTAACTTAGGGTGTTATAATACGCATTCATAACTAGAGCCCAACTACTCCTCACCTGGATAATAACCTTGGAAGTCACATTTCAATATACTAGGTACGAGGAACACATACACTAATCAAATGAATTGAATAGTTATACATATTTTGATATGATTCTTTTGCATGAGTTTTGAGGCTCAATGTTGAAAATTTCATTGACATTAATCTAAGGAAATCTATTTTGCTAAATTTATGGTGGCTCCAGTACCACCTCTTAGGGCAATTTGTGCTGTCCACGGGCGCTATAAGACGCTAAACTTTACCGCAGTTGGTCATTATCGGGTACATCATACCTTAGCCAGTAGTCGTCTTCCGCCATCCCACCAGATCATTTTTACAACGTATTTATAAACCACATAAGCTCCTTGTAATTATAAGGAGATTAATACTTATAGGGCGCTATTATTATAAGGGATTCAGCGTATTGTTAAGGTGATTAACTTTTAACTAATTTTATTACATATTTCCAAGTATATGCATTTCAGTACATACTATAACAATGCGCTAACCCCCCCACGACCGGCTAGGGCCTAGTGGTAAAATGCAGTGTAAAGTCACCTGCAATGATTCGGCGGGATGGCGGATGTTACGACCATTGGTGCCTACTAGGTATTGAGCTTACGTTTCTGGGGCGTAGGTAGGTACCTACCGGTACCTAGATATGCGCGTAATAGCGGGCTCTCTAGCGGCCAAGAATTGAAGAACACCACTAAGTAAATCAAACGGACATTATCTAGGTACATTCATAGACGTATCACATAAAATAAATAGCAATGAAAGGTATCAAGGCTTCCAATCTCATTATTATGTAAACACGTAAGCGCATGGGATATCTAACTACCTCTCCATCATCACACGTTCTCATCACCGTTGTCCCTCCAAACGTGGGTATCTCCTAGACTAAAAGAACTAGCAACGCTTCCCAACCCGTTATTATTATTATTCCCCAGCGGCGTTGCCGCCTGGCTGCTTCCGTTCCCGTTGACGCTCCCCGTGTTAGAGTCGACTGACGATTCTTCGAGAAGTGGCGGCGGATCTTGGTAAACCCAAGGTTGTTCTAGGGGAACGACCAGACTCGGATTTATGAACCTCATTCCCTTTTCCCTATCTTCGTCTATGGTGCTCATGCGTCTCGACAATCGAGTTTGACGTTGGACTTGCTCCGGGTCTCGATCGGGACGGCTTTCGGAGCCGGGATCGGTGGCCCGCTTGATACTTCGAAGCGCGATAAATCTCGTGAGTGGGGTAAACCGACGTCGAGAGTAGAAATGATACCAAAAAGTCAAGACTACAAGTGGCACAATAAGCCCTGCTGCTATGAAAGCCGCCTGCAGTACTAAGATAGCGATCATGATAACCTGAAAGGCTACCAGTCCAACAATAATGCGACCACAAATGATTGGCCATGCCCCACCAGTAGCGTGCTGAGGTTGATCCATCGAATACAGCAACTGATACTTGTATACAAAATAGCCGAGTGTAAAATAACATAAGCCAAGGAACAAGACGATATGTGCGCCCGGAAGAATGCTATAAACCAAGCAAAGGATGAATACGAGTAGGGCAGTTGGAAGATAAAATCCGTAGTTGAAAAGACCAGGTTGAACAAGCTCGGCGAAATCTCGAGGCGTCTTGGCTCCCATTCGGAAGATCGCGTAGAGTGATATGCTACCGAACTGTAAGAGCTTGAACGGGAATAAACCAAGGCCCTGAAGCATGATGAAGTTGAGGTAAAAGTTGTTCAAGTCCTGGATCGAACCAGCTATTTTGCTAGCAATAGTGCGCGTATCCTTCAACGAGTCACTAATTATCGTCCAGAATTCCGATAGCGCCGCACTACCCGAAACCGCGTAGACGATGAAAATGTTGAAGAATATGAAGAAGAAATTCTTCGATATTGTGGAAAGTTCAACTTCTCCTTGTGATACCATCCCCTGGATATTTGATAGGTAATCATAGAGATATGGTACTAAGACGTTGAGCAACGATACCACCAACGTAGGCACGCCGGTTTGCACGAAGGCTTTAATAATCTCATGTCTCTCGAGGAAATCAGCTAATGAGGGCGCTATCTTTTCAATGGTGCAGATACTAAGTAACGATGCCAGCACTGCTACTGGGAATAGCCAAATAATAGATAGAAAAGTAATGAATATGGTGACGGTCCAAGACTGTAATTGGCGCTTGTATCGTGGAGCATAAGTATTCTTCCAAATCACATCCGAAGGCGCTGGCGCTGGTTTGGTTAATAATCGCCCCGGTCTGGGATCAACAGTAGCCTGAACGGCCATCTGGCAAGCGGCAATAGAATCCATCGTAACAAACGCGGTATCCGTTGGAGGGAACTCTTTTCTTCTTGCCTCGCGAATTTTCTCGTCATGGCGGCGTAGAGTCTCCTCGTAATAGTCGAGAGCATCGATTTTGCGCGATCGTAACTTAAACAATCCGAACCGAAGTCGAACTTTGGGCCTTGCTCTCTCGGCCATAGCATCTCGTAAACTGTTACTAGCGAGAAGACGTCCATTTTCCCGTGAGTCCTCATCATTATTTTCACCCTCTTGAGGGTCATCTGCCGTTCCTGGTTGATCATCGGACACCAACGCAGCCGCCGGTCGTCGGGCAAGGTAAGCGCTCCATGCCTCCTCCAGTTTTCGAAGAAGCACCTGTCGCTGGGCCATTAAACCATCGATCTCAGTCCAATTTCGACATAATGTGACACTTCGAACATGTCCAATCTCCAGATTTTCTACAAAATCCTTGATCTTCTCCTCCGTTCTAATATCTTGCGGTATCCCGGTTAATCGGAACGTTCGATCGGTTATAGTCGATTGAGTGCCCAAATAATCTTGTCTTATCTTGATCACCTTGATGGTCTCGGAATTCATGAAATATATCGTGAGGAAAGAGAAGAACCAGGTGAAAACCATGTACGCCCATAAGTAACTCCAGCTCTTATCCTCCGGTTCGGAGTCTTCCAAGATATGTTCAAAGCTCGTCGGGAAATGGGAATCGGGTATTCGGAAGAAGTCTATATACGATGAGTGGTTCCCAGGCGCTTTGCCGGGGGGCGTGGTTGTTCCGGTATCGAAGGTATTATGAATAGGCCAAAGGACTACAAGAGCGAAGAATAATATGGTGGCGAACAAGCGAAGCGACATCTTGAAGAACGATAAAAACTACAAGTTTTTGCATAAGCAAAACAACATCAAACTTTGAATTCGCGTTCACTGTATCATGATACATACCACGAAGGCATCCAGACCTGCAGATGCCAGCACCTGCTCTTCTGTTACCTTGTACAACGCTGGTATCCATCCAAAAAAGCTATCGGGAAGCGCGGGTAAGGCAATCTGGGGGTCGCTATGTCGTTTTCGGGCAGCGTAGAGGGTTTTCCACCGAGGTCTAAGTATCTAATCGGAGGGGTTCGTTGTAAGAATACGAAATACAGAGTAGGATTAGAACCTCAAGAGCGACTTACACAGAAGGCGATAAAGGCAGAGATACCGAGTGCTGCAGATATTACCAGTTGGACAAAGATGTCCTTGCTGCCGGGACCAGCGGCCGTCTCGCCATTACACCAAGGATTATCGTCATCATCTTCAGGATACATGATTATTCAACAATATGGCTGGGCCGAAGGTAGGGAAGGTTTCGAACATTAGGGTCGGAGTTCAAGGAGGGCGTTTCTAAATGATGGTATTATGATTTTTAGAAGATTCTGAATTCGGAAAGCTCGAGCGTCAAATCAGAAGCTATAGTGGGGCTCACCGCCAAGTGACGTACCCTGTACGGTTAGTTTCCAACATCGTTGTGCCACATTTCATAGTGGCTTGTTAGCGTATCGATCGCCTTAAAATGACTAAAATGACAGGTCTGCCTGCCAGCAGGATATTATTTTCTCAGGCAGGTACTTAAATGCTATGAATTAAACGAATAATCGTGGGCGCTAATATAGAAAAACAAATCGCCGACAGAAACTGAAGGATATCGTAAGTCGTGAGTGGTGTAAAGAATTGAATTCAATCTACATATTAACGTCAGGTGTTGTAGGCAATAGGTAGGTTGTGACCACTATTTGTCCAGCACCACCATAAACCCACCCCAGTTCTATGCGCCACCCTCTCTCTTAGCATACTCATCCTCAATGCGCTCCTCATACAATTTATCATTCTCACGTTGTTCGTCGGAGACATCCTCGATGCGACGATTCGTATCTACGCCACTACCTCCTATGGCTCGTCTTCCAGAAGATATGAGTCGGCCTGAAGCGTCGTATTCATGGTGCTCATGGTGAAGAGGTTCTCCAGATCGTTGCGAGGCAAAATGTGTTGTAGTACCCGACGGGTCACTTGTAGTGTGCTCAGCAAAGCGCGAGCCTGTGGTCTTTCCGTCACGGGTGGTAGACGACGAGAAAGAAACAGAGGATGAACTGTAACTAAAGCCCTTGTTTGACGACATGATGGCTTGTGTTAAATATGTTGATTCTCTTGATTGAGGTGTTGAGTTGATGGAAATACCAGTAAAAGAACAGCAAGAAGCTAGGATTTATAAGTGGAAGTATTCGTTGATAATGTGAGTTTACCTTGCATCAAACGCCATACGTCATAGTGGTGTGCTAACATCTACAAACTCCATGGTTACTTACATCATAGAGTTATTTACTCCTTTTTTCTTTCCCAAACCTTAGAATATCTTTGCCACTTCTCGAAAATACCAAATGGAAACCGCATTCGTTTCACCCACCTAGGTGCAGTGTAGGTACCGGTACCTGGCATGTAGGTAACTTGGCACGCTACACGAAGGGTCCTTATACAAACCTCCTAGGTGCCCTAATGTCTTGCCAAATACCTTCTAGAACCAATTGGAAGTTGCGGCAAATCAGGGGGTACCTGTAAGTGTACCCTACCAAAAGTCTCCACAGAGCACTAAACTTTACTTGCACTACATCCATGGATGAGTGCCTGAAGTGGATCGCCGTAAATAGCAGCGGAGGTTCATAGTGCTATTCGCAACATAACTAGTAACATATTTGGGTTCTAGCAACAAATTACGCAGAGAATATCTACGCAGATAACAATTATGTAGACTTATAGAGATCATTCCAAAGTGTCAAGTGCTCTATTTCCGAATAGAAGTGAGTTACGATTCCTAATAACTAGAATGACAGTTCAGCTTCAAGAGTCATTCATCCTGCACCAGGAGTGACTTGGGTTATCGTATATTCCAACCACAATATCATAGAGAGTTAAACAACCTCCTGTATCAAGTTACGACAAATTGATACAAGACATAGCTCGTTCGTCTAGAATCACACCGGACACACCGACTCTTAGATACCGAGGGATCAAGAGTTGACTAGGTAGGCAAGTGCAACTAAAGCTTTCGCATAGGGAATATCTAACTACAGAATAGATAAGGGAGTGAAAATTTGTTAGCTAAAAGCGAAAAAATTGCTTCGGTGGGTGAAATTCGCTACGATACGACGGCGGACGATAGTACCAAATCCGCCAACCCGCCATTTCATTTCAGGTATTAAGATGTATACAGTATAAGACGTATAATATAAATTATTATTTGCATTTTACATTATATTTTATAATAATCATAACATTATAATTTATAATAAATATAACGGTTTATATTATTAAAAAAATATTATAAAATATAACGTATAATTTTAAATTAAAAAAATTTTTTTTTTATAAAAAATTAATTAATATAAAATAATAATTAATATAAATTATTTAAAAATTATTTTATTTAAATAATATATATAATTATAAGTAAATAAATAAAAAAAATAATATTTTATTTAAAAAATTTTATTTTAATTTATTTATTATAAAATATATATATATATAACGTATATATTTATTACTTTTATATTAAAATAATTATTAAATTATAAAATATATATAAATTAATTAATAATAAAATTACTTAATTAATTATTAAAAATAAATAATTAATTAATTTTAATATTTAATAAATTAATATATTAATATATTAAAAATTTAAAACTTATTTAAAATTTAATTAAAACTTAATAAAAATTTATTTAAAACTTAATTAAAACTTAATTAAAATTTAATAAAAACTTATTTAAAATTTAATATTTATTTAAAACTTAATATATAATAAAACATTTAATTATAATTTATTAAATTTATTATATAAAAAAATATATATATATTAATATTATATTTAAAATTTAAAAAAAAATTATTTTTTTATAAAATTAAAATAAAAGTTAAAAAATTATATTAATTATGTTAAAATATTATTAATAAAGTTTAAATTAAAATTAACATTCGAAAATAATAAAGAAAATAATTAATATTTATTTAAATTATAACTTAATAATTATTTCTTAATTTTTTTTTTATTATTTAATTAATTTTTATATAAATTTATATTTTCTTTTTTATTAATTAAATAAATTATTTTTTTTTTATTAATAAAATAAATTTAATAATATTTTATATAAATAAAATTATTATTATTATTATAATAATTATTAAAACTTAATTTATATAAATAAATTTTAAAAGTTAATTAAATTAATTTAAATATTATAATAAATGGTAAATCGGTAAAGTTAAACTTATAAATAAATATTTTAAAAAAAACTTTTTTAATATTAAAAAATTAAAATATATTATTCCTTAAAATAATTTAAATAAATTAAATAAATAAATATTTATAAATAATATTATAAAACTTTAAATACTTATAATTATATTATTATTTATATTTAAAAAATATCCGTAAATTTAAATAAAAAAAATAAAATATTAATTTATATTTATTATTTATATATTTTAAAAATAATATAAATTCTTTTTAATTAAATATAAAATAAATATTAAAATAAAATATTATACCATTATTAATATTATTAATTATAAGTTAATAATTAATATTTTAAATATAATTATTTATATTATTTTAATTAAATTATTATTTAATTTATTTAAAAA